>JAAGKR010001566.1:77500-101752 GCA_011419295.1 Clarias macrocephalus | reverse complement strand
AATAGACTCAGATTATAGACTACAATAGACTCAGATTATAGACTACAATAGACTCAGATTATAGACTACAATAGACTCACATTATAGACTATAATAGACTCAGATTATAGACTACAATAGACTCAGATTATAGACTACAATAGACTCAGATTATAGACTACAATAGACTCACATTATAGACTATAATAGACTCAGATTATAGACTACAATAGACTCAGATTATAGACTACAATAGACTCAGATTATAGACTACAATAGACTCACATTATAGACTATAATAGACTCAGATTATAGACTACAATAGACTCAGATTATAGACTACAATAGACTCAGATTATAGACTACAATAGACTCACATTATAGACTATAATAGACTCAGATTATAGACTACAATAGACTCAGATTATAGACTACAATAGACTCAGATTATAGACTACAATAGACTCACATTATAGACTATAATAGACTCAGATTATAGACTACAATAGACTCAGATTATAGACTACAATAGACTCAGATTATAGACTACAATAGACTCACATTATAGACTATAATAGACTCAGATTATAGACTACAATAGACTCAGATTATAGACTACAATAGACTCAGATTATAGACTACAATAGACTCACATTATAGACTATAATAGACTCAGATTATAGACTACAATAGACTCAGATTATAGACTACAATAGACTCAGATTATAGACTACAATAGACTCACATTATAGACTATAATAGACTCAGATTATAGACTACAATAGACTCAGATTATAGACTACAATAGACTCAGATTATAGACTACAATAGACTCACATTATAGACTATAATAGACTCAGATTATAGACTACAATAGACTCAGATTATAGACTACAATAGACTCAGATTATAGACTACAATAGACTCACATTATAGACTATAATAGACTCAGATTATAGACTACAATAGACTCAGATTATAGACTACCATGAACTCACACTATAGGCTATTATAGACTAGCATAGATTTACACTATAGGCTAATACAGGCTTACATTATAGACTAATATAGTCCACATTTGACTCTCACACTATCATAGACTAACATACTGTAGAGTTGCTCACTATAAATTAACATAGACTTACATTATAGACTACCAAAGACTCTCACTATAGACTACCATAGACTAGCCTACAGATCACCATAGACTAGCCTACAGACTATGTCCATACTCGTATGTCTTATTCGGACGTGATTATTATAGTATTACTTGTGATCCTAATACCGTATGAATCAGCCAAGTCTGTAATTTGTAAAGTAAAAATTCCCCTGCAAATGTAGTTCGTCGAACACCGAAGTCCTGTGATAATCTTAGTCCTGTGCGATTCAGCATGTCTTTGATCTGGCCAGTATTTGGTTAGGTCGTGTATAATTTTTAAAAGGTTTTTGTTTCCTTTGCAAATTTTAATCCATCTTTCGCAAAGAATGGAGGCTGCATTGGAGTGAAAGTATTTTGTCTGCTGGGTCATATCGCTGTACACCGTACAATGATACAATGTGCAGAAAGAGAACAATCAGGCTTATATACTGTATACAGTAGG
The DNA here is from genome assembly GCA_011419295.1 of Clarias macrocephalus. Taxonomy (NCBI): domain Eukaryota; kingdom Metazoa; phylum Chordata; class Actinopteri; order Siluriformes; family Clariidae; genus Clarias; species Clarias macrocephalus. The sequence continues at coordinate 100,172 of JAAGKR010001566.1, read as the reverse complement.
GCTTATTTGTATGAAATGTTATATAGTGTGTAATATGTAATATAACATAAACGTAATATTTGTTTAAAAAACATAATATCTGAGACATAATATCAGTAACTTCGCGAATGCATCACACGAAATTCATGTACGTTGGGGGGTACTATAGACTAGCACTGCAGACTGCCATAGACCAGGACTATAGACTACCATAGACTATTAATGCAGATACTAAAGACTAGCACTACAGACTACCATGGACTATCTATTCGTATTTCTCTTTATGGAAAGTTGACACATCAATCCAAAATTCGTATATAAAATCACAGTAACTTTATTTGAAGCTGACTTTTCACGGTTCACATTAGTAAAACTTCATAAATTTGAACTCAACAGCGTTTGGATAATACCATTTTTTTTCTTCCTGGAACTAAGTGGATTTTTGTGAATACCACATTTCCTGTGTAAATTTTCTTGCAAACAATTAACAAATACATTTGTCCACACCTGTGCACATTGTAGCGCCACCAAAGGTGCAGTATGCATGAATAAATTTGCTCACCCACATTTACCTACATGTATTTCGAAAAAACTAAAGAGCAGATGCGGTCACATGTGCAAGGCATACGCTGATCAGGTCATGAAGGTCAGAAGTGCACAAGCACCTCCTCCCATCAACTCCTCTCAGGAGGAGGCCTCTTTAACAGGCCTCTCACACACACAGGACCCAACAGCTGGACGGATCTCCTCATTCCTTTCATTCATTAAAACACATGAAGTCACAGATTTTACGCTTCAATGTGTGGGCGAATGCTTTTCAACACTCCGCCTCACTTATAAACAAGACTCGGGTCTTTTACAGCAGGAACCTATTCCGTGTTCCAATCAGCCTTTCTAATGACCAAGGCACCTGTTTCCATTGAACACAACGGGTACAAGAACAGGTTCCTCTTTCCCAATCATCATATTTATGAGGCTCCTAAAGCAGCACAAATGTTAAGAACAAATGAATGGCAGCCCATGTTTACCTTTTTTTCATCTTACCCTTATGCATAGCACTGGGGAATGATGGCAGCGAACTTCCCTGAACTTCACAGATGGAACTCGACCCTGCTGGGACATGATGTGGACTAGAGTATTCATTTGGGCCCAGTACTGAAATCTTGTCCAACATTAGATATGTACAGAGATGGCATAGGGGTATAATGAGTATACCATTAGCCCCCCCCCCCCCTTTTTTTTGCATGTTGTGCAAGATTCGGTAAAGACATGCACCATCAATGTTAGCAGGAACAATAGGAAGGAGAAAGCAGAGCCATTTTCAGTTTCAAACTCAACATGATTTACATGAGTTCCTATAGAAAAATGCATTTCGCAATACGAAATTTCGCTTTAAGAACTCGCCTCCGGATTAAATTCGTATGCCAAGGTATCACTATATTTAGATTTTAAACTCAAAGTGAATGTGGTATAAACCAGAAAACCATGGCTAAACCTCAAGTTCTGCAATATAATCAAGCTTTTTGTCTAGTTTACATGACCACGAATCTCACCAGACGATTACTAAGGATGAATAAATGAACATTCGAAACACATTAGTCGCATTAATACAGTAATTGTGTTAAAAAGATTCACATTTCACGCCCATGAGCTTTATATTTGACTGCTCATGAGCATAAAAGTATAAACATGGGGGGAAAAAACAGAAATTAAGTGCACTCCCTATTTTTATCAGTTTAGAATCTGGTCATTCCAAGTGGTACCGTATTAAGTTACATCCCTGACATGATTATTAGATATACTGTATATGGTGAAACTACAAAGTAATATAATGAAGTTTGTTTGAGGTTCCTTATTGCTATGAGTTAAATATCTCATTTCTGTTCACAAGACTTTTGCACAGTACTGTTAATAAAGCAGCTGTTAGGTTTTACTGAGCGTGCTGGAGAATATGAGTTCTTTTGGTAACTTCATCACACTCGCTCCTTTCTATTTTCATGCAAAACCCAGGAGTCATCTGAAAACTGGTCTGTCATGTAATATGTCGCTTTCTTTACAGGCATGCAAATATGCAAACTATCTGATGGAATGTTATTTATTCATTAATTTTAGTGTATCTTTGTAGGGAATGGTCTTGCAAATAATAATGTAGACATAAACTTATATAACAAAATTTGTACTATAGATAATATGGCGCCTAAGACTTTTGCACAGTACTGTACATGGAATCTAAGCTTCTCAAGTGTCACCATGTTTGGTTACATTATGCAAAACTGGAGTCTGATCAAAACTTCTGGGTGCCGCCTACTGGCCTCCTCCAGTAACGTGTGGAGTATGTAGGCAAGTATGTGAACAAATACGCTCCCAACATTCCCGGTTGACTATGCGACCACACAGAAAGTATATTTCCACTCTAACATTGCCTAACAAGGTTTGTACTGTGGCCACTATGCACGATGCCTGACGCACCCATCGCTCTGCAGAAGGGTCAATCTGGACTCACCAGACCACATGACCTTTTTTCCTTTGCATCTTTATGCTGCCTATTAAAGTGAAGCCTTTTTTTCTGCTTTAACTAACAGGTGGTTTTCTTATGAATACATGGCTGTTTAGTCCCAATCCTGTAAAATTTCATCACATTGTGTATGTGGAAATGCGCTTACATTCACAAATAAACATGGATGTGATTTCTACTTTTGATGTTTTAACTTCCCTAAGTGTTTAAGTGATCTCCATTCATTACATTTCTACAGTACCATGAAGTTGACAGATCAGCACTATCCTCTCAGGGTTTAATAACATATTGGAAAGTTCTTATCTTGGTTTCAGCTATTTGAAATTCTCTTTTTTGCAGACCAAAAATTCAAAAAGCAGATATGATCATGATGAGATATGTCATAAAAATAAAAACAATTCAGTTTGATCCTGTAGTTTTCAGTCCAACCAGTCTTACATGTGCATCTCCTTCTCTTTTCTCCTTCTCTTTATGTCATAGTCTGAGTCTTTGCCTCCTCCCATTTGTTAACGGAATATGATATTTACATAACAAAGATGCATTTTTGTTGTATTGTATCCACTAAACTCTAGTCATAGTGATTAAGAGAATGATGAATGTTCTATTCTGTAGTTTATTTTATCTTACATGTGAGTCAGAATAATGAACGAATAAATGAATGGACAATGAGCTGCATTTGTCTCCTTTGATTGCTTACTATCTGATGGTTCCTGTCCACGTCAGAACAGGAAGCTGTTGTGCTCGTTGACGCCTAACGTCACAGAGAGACATGTAACCCTAAAAACCATAACAAGTGGCTGGGAGTAAAATGGTTATGATTGCTGTCTTGATGCATGTGTTAGGCTATTTAAAAAAAAAAATAAAAAAAAAAGACCTCATACACAGCTCAAAAATGACTACAGTATGTCGGGGTTAGTGCCAGAACCTGACGCACTTCTACTGCTGTGACTCCTCTGCCTGATTTATTGTGATGTTGTACTTGTGCTTAGAGCTTCTGCATTTGTGACTCAGCTTCTGCTGCTGCATTCATTCAACCATTCTTTCATTCATCTTCAGTAAGCACTTTGTTCAGGTCAGGGTTACGCTGCATCCATCATCTGTCCCAGAATCACTGGATGAGATGGCAATTCCTTACAAGATACCATGCACATACACATTTATACACATTTTCACATCTATCCATGGTTTGCATTTTTTATTTTTTATTTTTTTGGAGGAGAGAATGTTCAGACAGTCAGTAATCCAATCTCTCAATCAGATTCCTGATTAGTTCCTGAAGCTATGCATTGGAAGACCATCATGCCATCCAGGGAGAACTTCTGGTGTCACCTAGAAGAGGATAGATTCTTCTTTTTCTTCATTTCATTTCAGAGAGTTTTTTACCTTTGACTTGGTTAATAGAATTAATAATTGCATTTCAGTTGATTGTAGACGTTATAAAACTCTAAAGCTATGAACGTAGCTCTATTTATAACCTCAAATTTGGCAGCAATTCACATTCAGTCTAAACCACGATAGAACCCAATGTACTGTGGTCATTTGTCAGATTTTGATTGGTGTAGTTGCTGATTAAAATCCTCCGGATCTCTGTGTGCAGCCGTGGCATGTACAGGACAAAAATCCGCATATGGACGCTGGACTTTTTTTTTTTTTTTTTACCACTTTCTGGCCAATTATCACTTTTTCCACATAATACTTGCTCAGGATTATGTCACATGTTTGCCAACCCACAGGCATAAAAGTCGGCATTATGAAAGGCAACTAATCTTTGGCCTTTAAAAGTTTATTTTTACAGTCTCCAGCTGCACTTATCCAGACTTGTGTGTGTGGTGTGTGTGTGTATAAATAAAGGAAAAACGAGTGAAAGAGAGGTAAGACGACAAAGAGGGAGGTGTATTAAGGTGTGGAAAGACATGACGTGATGAGCAGAGACAGATGAAAAGAAGGGAGTAATAAAGTACACGTCCAGCGCAGATGCTCAGCTATTGGTGAATGACGATAAACTCAAGAGAATGATGATGTTTGTGGGAGAATGAGACAAAAAGAGAGATTGCTTTCAGTCTCCCACAGATGTACAAATGTAAGGGGTTCTGCTCAAATGGGAAAAAGCAAGCAAACATGTGGCTATCCTTTTCTCCAAGTGGTACTAGTTAATGCTACTTTGTTCTTAGGAAATTTGTGTGTGTGTGTGTGTGTGTGTGTGTGTGTGTGTGTGTGTGTGTGTGTGAGTGTCATTCCAGTCAACGACAACTTTTTCCCAGCACTTGATGCATCGTTTCTTTAGGGTTTAGCAGCTAAATCCTTAACTGAAACTGAACGTTGGCAGCCATTTTGTTTGGAGTGACCTTTAGTGTAATCATGACTCAGCACTTTTAGTCAACGCTAAAACAATATTACTCTTTTACTCATAAGAATTAACCCACTGGCTCGAACTATTCCTGATATTCGATTATATAACACACGTGGTCCGACCTTTAGGATCTGCATTAGGTTTCAGTTTATACAAATGTGTAATATAAAAGTATGATTTCATCTTATCCTGTCATATACAACAAATCTGGACATTAAATGTCTATGGACACATTATGAGGAAAATTCAAGCTTGAAATAAAGTAGCAGAGACTGTTTATTGATTGATTTTGCTAACCTACTGTAGCTGCCAATGAGTAGCCAAGCATTGAAAAAAAAAAAAAGGCAATAAAAAAAGGAGGCAATAGTTAGCACCTACTGTAGCTGTGAAAGTTTTATCAATCATAGCTTTTTTCTCTGGGACATATACTAATAAAATGTAATTTAATTTGTTTATTTCATTCTGGGAAGTATACCAATACGTTTGTTTAATTAAATAAAATAAAATTTTATTTAGTAAAAATTTTATTTTATTTTATTTTATTTTATTTTAACCCAGCTAGCTAAGAGCTTGATTGCATGAGGTACTAGTTTATGCTAACTTATTGCTAGATTATTTTTAAAGATTCAGAGTTAAAGATTTCTTATCTATAGGGATGATATGAGAAAAATTCTAGATTGAAAGGAAGTAGCAGAGATTGTTGATGTGTTTGGTGAGTGGATGTAGAAAGTATGATTAGCTTGCTTTGCTATCCTAGCTGCCAAAGGCTGTAAAAGTTTTATCTAAAATTTTATTTAGCTTTTTTTTTTTTTTACTTCATTTACTCATTTCATTTTATTTTAACCCAGCACGTAAGGCGCTTGATTGCATGAGGTACTAATTTATGCTAGCTTATTGCTAGATCATTTTTAAAGATTAGATATCTACTGTATATGGAGGATATGAGAAAAATGCATGCTTGAAATAAAATAGCAGAGATTGTTCATGCCTTTGATGAGTGAATGTAGCTATTAAGCTTAGCTTGCTTTTCTAACCTGCCTGCCAATTAGTAGCTAAGTATATCTTTTTTAATTAACTATTATTAAAATATTTTAAAAAGAAGCAACAGTTAACACCTAGCTGTGAAAGTCTTATATAATGTTATTTAGCTTTTTTCCCCCTTGTACATATACCAAATAAGTTTATTTTTATTTTATTTTATTTCAACCCAGCTAGCTAAGAGTTTGATTGCACAAGGTACTATGTAGTTTATGCTAACTTATTGCTATGTGAATTTTTAGAGATTTAGATTTTAAGATTTAAATATTTATAGAGACACTATGAGGAAAATTCAAGCTTGGAAATAAGTAGCAGAAACTGTTCATGCCTCTAATGAGTGAGTAGCGATATAGTGAGTACAGATAGCTTGCTTTGCTAACCTGCGAAGTTTTATCTAACATGTTATTAGACTTTTCGGACATACACCGATATTTGTTGTTAAGATTAAATGACATACTAGTGAGTGAGAAGCTTTGTGATAGCTTATTGATAGGTGATTCAATTTTAAAGATTTAGATTTAAATGCTAAAATGTCTATGGAAACATTATTTGTTAAATGTTCATGCCTTTGCTAAGTGGTTGTAGCTAGTAGTGTTAGCCTGGGTGCTAACCAGCCAATGCTAAGCTATGCAGATGTTTTTTTTTATTATTATTTTTGTGCATTTTTTATTACACATTTTATTTAATTCTTTAATTCATCATAAGAGGGTTTTTTTTTAAACATATAGACATTTTGAAGCTGTACATCAACTTTCACAACTAGATAATTCATTTGGCTGAGTAATTGCACCTCAACACTAACATAGTTAGTTTAATCATTTAAAACTAGCTAGCATGACCATAGCATGACTTCTCAGTGTTAGTACCTACAGTAGTAGTAGTAGTAATAAGGGATAATTAGCTTTAGTTAGCTGGCTAACTGTTATGGTCCATATTATGATATTTTTGCTAATGTTAGCACAAGTAGCATGTGATTTCAGTAGGTGTGGATTTGTGTGCTCACATTCTGAGTGATTTATTTAATAATAGCCAAAAGACTGATATGAGGTAAATGTGAATTTTTATATGACACAATCTGCCAATCATACCTGATAAGTTCCAGCCACATTATATATCTTTATATATTTATATATTGTGTTTATATCAAAGTAAATGTCAGCTATATAAATATGTTTGATGTGAAATAAATATGCGCTGTATGTTATATTCAAGTCAGACACACATACATGGTCTATGTTCACTGTAAGCACGTGTGTGTATAAGACCATATCACATATGCTATATGGTTTCATGATTCTGGGTTTATTCTAGCGTTGTTTGGACTGCATGAATATTTCACTGGAAGGCTGTTCATTCATCACAGACATCAAGACACAACATTCAGGACTGTTTAACTGGAAGACAGGCCGTGCAACACAGTAAACAACTTTGTACTCCCGCTCAGGACTACGTGTGGCTGCGCCTTCACACACGAGTGCAGATCGTGTTTCCCGCAGGAACACTTCCACAACTCTGGAATGTTTCACATCCAACACATGGCCCAACGTTGGGAGTCTGTAGAGAGTGGGATTTTATTTCATCACCCAAAATGTTAGATCCTGTGCATGTGTGTATACGTGTATGCTTTCCAATTACACTTTTCCTTGTCTGTTTTCATTCGCGTCGGATCAGGATGCCCGAGCGCCAGGATCTGGGGCTCGATCCCGAGGCTCGGTGAAGGCCGCGATCACTCCCGAGATTTTCTACACGGCCCATTTTCCCGGCATAATCATATCCCTGGACTGAATTACATTTATTTTTCATATTGCTCTTTTGGGATGGTTCATGATGCTTTTTTGTTCTCTGAATTTTTATAGAGCCAGATGTTTTTATGATAGTCCCAGAAAGAACACTGCATACTGCACACTTAAGGTAGTAAAAGTAAACTGACTGAAAATCTGTACTGTATACCATGAATCGGTTCCACAAATAAATCACTTGTAAATCGGTTCTAAACGCTGGTGTCGTCTGTAAATAAGTTGACTCATTGAACATTTGGAGACACAGAGAATGAGCAGTTAATGAGTAAGTGTCTACACCTGTGCTTGGTTACTAAGAAGCTTACTTAAACCCTCTTGTTTTAGGAATGCTGCAAGACCAGAAATATTCATTTAAAATGTCTTGGTCAGGTTTAAAATGTGGCCTAAACGCATTCTGCAGTAGGCAATTTAATTTAATCTATATAAATAAAAGTAAGGGTTTGTCTGTACATTGGTCAGAACTCGCTCTTTCAATGATATCTTTACATTTCATACATTGGAGGACCGGAAACCAGTCTCAGAAAATTGTATGTCTGTCCAGTCATAATTTGTCACAGCATCACACAAAATTTAGTGAAACTTTGGAATTTGCCTGAAGTTAAGCCTGTAATAAAGTTAAGCCATGAATAAAATCAAAATGTTAAGCAGGAGTAAAGTTATGAGCAGTTATGTGGCAGATTACAAACCGGAAGTTTTGAAAACGTACTTCATATGCATCAAACTGTGGGTGCGTCTTAAATTGACCGCTGGGCAGAACTTACTGAAATGTGTACATGGACTTCAACCTGAAATCATATTACTGATCACATCAAGCCATATCAGCTTATTCCTAGCTTCAACTGTTTAACTATTTTTAAAAACGTATCCCATCAAAATACGTAAACTAGTTTTAAATATTAATTATGATCCATTATTAACCGTAGTTGTATTTTTTTTCTTTACAAAATTAGACACAGCTGTTAGATTTAGATAGTAATACGTGCTTTTGAAGAATATTTGCATCCAACAAAGACAACACTAGAACTCCTAAGACAATAAGGCTCATGTGTTTTCAATGCAATTGCAATTTAACTTGCAGGTGAATTAAAGAAGGACTAACTTGAGGACTAACTGCAATTAACTTTACAGAAAAATTCTAATTAAAGTCACAAATTGCTAATTATGCAAATCTAATGGCGATTACTGATGAAATCTGCCCTGAATTTCACAGGATAATTCACCCAGTGCAGGTCCACCACAAACTAAAGGCCGGTGATCTGATAACCAGCTCAGCTGTGTGTGTGCGCGGAGGATAAAGTCAAGGCTGACTGTAAAGTGCTACACGTGCTCTCCAGAGGCTCTGCGGATCAGCTGAGTGTGTAGCTGCAGGTGGGCAGATTACACAGTATCATCCATTAAAGCTCCCGTGAGGGCTTTATCCATTTGATGAAATACAGCACAGCTCCTGTATTACATGCTTTCTACCACTCACACACACACACACACACACACACACACACACACACACACACACACACACAGAGACAGACATGCAGTAATGCCATCTCATACACACATACACATTTGCTCTCGGTTTACCTGCATGCACAAATAATACTCTGAAGACATTCCCAATCATGGTTTCCTTTTTCATCACTTTCCCGGTCTCATTTCTATGCCGGAATTTTCTTTGTCAGAAAAATCTTTCCATCATTTCCCCGAACAGGACCAACAGTCAAAAGAGCCACCAAAAAGGCCTCTGTATACAGTATATTGACGCCCACTGACTAATTGTCTGTAGCGTGGGAATAGGGTGCACGTTATTGTTTATAATCAACTTGAGTTACTGAAAATAGATTGTTTTTCATATTTTATGACCAAATCAAAGGATCTGCCTTCATCTCTTTTACATTGGGTCAGGAACAAAGCATGCAGCTGGCTTTAATTCCTGCAGTATAAATGGCAGCACATGAACCACAACATAATGAACTCGGAAACATTGTTCTAGTAGCGTCAACGACATGCCAGATACACAAGTGTACTCACTGATGCTTTATGAGTAAAATCTATGATTGAACGAACCATGATTTCATTACAGATGGAGGCAATTTTTATTGTCCTGTATCAATAAACTTAATTCTATTGCTTTTCCAAATGAGTGAAAAAGCTCTCTTTGCTAAAAATCTATGTTTATGTTGTTTTTTGTTTATGCGTACAGATTGGGTCCATATTGTAATATGTCTTTTGTGGACATAAAGCAGACCAACTTGGACTCCAGATATTCCCCTCCTTTCCAGCAGAGGCTGCACTCACCAGAGAACTCCCTGCTCTGTGTCATTCACTTCCCTGTTTTAGAATATTTAAGCAGGTTATAGCCAACAATTCTTTTTGCAAAGGCTTCCTAATCCATTTGTCAGTCTCAGCTGTGAGCCAATCAATTGCTTGGCTTGCATTCCGGTGGGCCATTTATATGGATATACCTTAATAAGGTCACCAAGATGGGTGGTGACCATGGTGGCCATTTGAAGTCGGCCACGTTAAAACCAAGCACACCATTGTTTTTCTTGTGAAATTCGATGTGTCACATGACCCTCTTCCTATTGAAAACACAAAAGTTGGATCCAAGATGGCCGACTTCAAAATGGCCACCATGGTCACCACCCATCTTGAAAAGTTTGCCCCCTCACATATACTAATGTGCCACAAACAGGACGTTAATATCACCAACCATTCCCATTTTATTAAGGTGTATCCATATAAATGGCCCACCCTGTATTGTCTTTGTTAGTTACTTGGTATACAAATCATATACTGAATACAACTAAGTAAAAGATAAAGTGGTACTGGAGGTGCAATTAGGATGTCTATCCGATTATCAAGTTTCCTTAGATTAAGGATGAATAAGCCTGATTTATTTCTTTATCTCTTCTAAAAAATTGAGCTGTACATATGTGGAGCACTTTGTAGAACAGAATGCATTTACTGAGAGCGTGAAGTTTCAGCTCGATCCTGATAAATAGACAAAAACAGAATCCATTTCGAAATCATGTTGGATTTGGAAAAGCCTTAGCCGAGTAGAAGAGCAGCTAATTAACAGAGCCGAGGCTGATCAAGAGAGATGACTGTTAACATATACACACACAGACGGATTGAGAGGATTACTGTATGTTTTGATGAGGGTAATTAAAAGTTAAAGAATCGGCCCTGAGGGCAGTGACACCAGGGGTTAATTAACTTCACACACATCTCGTATGCTCAGCGGAATGCTTTAAGTAGCTCGGTAAATGTTTGGCTTTGCACGTAATCCTCTTCCTCTCCCAGATGTCACCTTCATCCCTAATGTCCTTTTCTGCAGATATTTCTAAAAACTCTCTGAACTTCTGGCTTGTTGAGTTACAGCTTTGGATTATATAAACAAATGCTGTGGTGGCCATTCTGGTAAAACTCTGATTCCGCATTTCGTAGTCATGAAGGACTGACTGATTTACACTCAAATTGTCTTTTTGTTTGCTTTTTGATCCTTTTTGAATTCTGATTGGTCAGAAGAGTTTCAGATCTAACAGAACTTATTCTTAGAAGTTATCAGTTCTATAGTAACTTGCGCAGAGACTCTCAAGTACTTGAGTACTTGGCAAGTACTGAAGGTGCTATTTTTCTGTTTGAAAAGTTCAACATTTATAAAAGGAGTTTGCAGTGTTGGTGTTTTGTATCAGTCATTTTCCTCTATGTTGAATTCTTTGCGACGTTCTGTAACATGACAAGCTGCATTTATTTGTTTTGATCATTTAAAGAGGCTAATGAATAAAAAATGAACCAGCTAATTTCGCAGACATTTCTCCACAATGTGTAACTTTGTAGCGCTGCCACATAAAGGGACTTTTAATAGGGTAAAGAAAGCCGGCTAAATTGAAAAAGAAAAAGCTGCACATTCTTATTAATTAGGCCCTGAAACGTTTTGTGCCCTATAAGTATTTGTGTACTGGTTCCTGCTCTACCCCTCGCAAGACTTTGCCGGTCGGCACGGGAAGAGGGTGACGCATGTGGTTACATGACCCGGAAATAAAGCTGGAAAAGCTTTTCAGGCAGCGGGTCAGGCTGGTGCTGCTCTGCACACCATGGCGGTTTTATAGGCATTATAGGCATACCAGGCTCACCTGCTGAATGACTTCATGCGAGGTTTCTTCCCCGTTGTGCTCAACAGTCGGGACCGTCGGCCACCCGGTCCCGACCAGGTGTCGTTCCCACGAGGCGTGAGACACAACAGGAGAGCTTTGCAATCCGCCTCAAGGAGACCCGACTTGTGGAGTATTATCTCCACAAAGAAGAAGTCCTGACGCTTATGCGCCCAGGACTGTGGGGAAGGGTGCATGAAATTCCATTACGGAATGAAGTCACCACTGGTGTTTCGGGGAACAGCGATCTCCAGCAAGGTGTTGGATGTCCGGTTGCCCCCTCCTCCCCCCCCACCCCCCTTCTAGCTGAAATGACGAAACTTCTGCCCCTTTCGGAGAAACTGGCAGCGTGGAAGCTACTGCGAGGCATGTCTCCTTGGGTGCAAAGCACTCTAGAGAGAGGCTACAGGATTCAATTTGCTCATTGTCCTCCGTGTTTCAACAGGCGTGGTCTCCACTTCCGTGAAACCAGAACGAGCACCTCTGTTGAGTCAGGAATTACAGACTTTGCTGGGGAAAGGGGCCATAGAACATGTTCCCCCTCCCAGACAGAGAGCCAGGCTATTACAGTCGCTGGATCTTTGCGGGTTGAACCGCCATCTCAAAATATTGAAAGTCAATATGATTGTTTCTCAAATCCAACCAGAGGTCTGGTTGGTGACAATTGACCTGAAGGACGCATTTCATAAGGATTTCATATTGAAATATTGCCACAACACAGGAAGTTCCTGAGGTTCGCTTTTGGGTCCTTCCATTCGGCCTAGCCCTGTCACCCCACACACGGCCACATTTACAAATGTATGGATGTAGCCCTGGCTCCTTTACGACTCCAGGGCATCCGTATCTTGAATTACAAAGACGACTGGCTGATTCTGGCTCAGTCTCAGGAGCTAGCGCTTCGACATCAAGATGTCATCCTAGCTTATCTTTTTAGGATTGAGACTCAACCCCATGAAAAGCGCTCTCTTTCCGGCTCAAAGTACGAAATATTCGGGTGTCACAGGGGATTCATTCTCAATACCCTAAATGAAATCAGGCTAGGCCAGAAAGTGATTTTTCATTACTTTCAGAATGTTTTAGATCTCAAGGCAGCTGCATCCACGGTGATACCCTTGGGCCTTCTACACATGAGGGCCAATCCCTAGGCAAATAAGGCTTACGCGCCAGGGGCTTCGTACCCTTCCTATGTGGTTCCTGTGCTTCAGACCCCGGTTTTTGGATCCCACCCTAGGTCTGTGTGGTCGCAAGTTGCTAACGACAGACGCTTCCCTCACGGGCTGGGGTGCGGTCTTAGATGACCGTCCAGCCCAAGGAATCTGGAGAGGCCATCTTCTCGCGTGGCACATCAATTGCCTCGAAATTATGGCTCTATTTCTGGCCCTGAAATACTCCCTCCAGCAGTTGAGAGGCTACCATGTCCTAGTGTGGGTGGACAACACTACAGTAGTCTCGTACATAAATCGCCGGGGTGGACTGCGCTTGCGCCACTGGAAAAAGCTAGCACACCAGGTTCTGCTTTGGACAGAGGACAAGTTTCTGTCCCTCAGGGCAATTTACACTCCCGGGCATATTAATATGGGATCAGATTTTCTATCCAGACAAGCTGACACACGGGGATTGGAAACCCCACCCTGAAGTAGTCAGTCAAATCTGGGAGAGGTGAACCTCTTTGCCTCGCAGGATAAGACACAATGTGCCCCTTATTACCCTCTGAGTCCTCCAGCTCCACTGGGTCTGGACGTGACGGCTCATATGTGGCCCAGACTGCGTCTTTATGCATTTCCCCCAGTAGCTCTGCTCCCGGGAGTCCTGGCAAAGGTCCGTCAACAAGGCTTGCGCCTCGTATTGATAGCGCCACGTTGGCTGACCAGTGTGGTTCTCAGATCTAATATCTCTCTTCGACCATTCACCGTGGGTGATTCTAGTTAAGAGGGATCTTCTGTCTCAGGCGCAGGGGACAATATTTCATCCCTGGCCCAAGCTTTGGAACCTCCACCTCTGGCCCCTGAAGAGGACCAATTAAGAGATGCTGGTTTTCCAGCCAGTGTAATTGAAACAATACTAGTGGCTCCTTGTACTAGAAGAACTTATGCCCTCAAATGGATTGTATTTGAAAGTTGGTGCATGGAAAAACATGTAGACCCAGCTCACTGCCAAATTGTTTCAGTGCTGGAGTTTCTGCAAGAAAAGTTGGCTGATGCCCTAGTACTCTCAGAATGTACGTAGTCGCTATTTCGGCTTGTCATGTTCTGACTGATGGGGTTTCTGTGGGAAAGCACCCTTTAATTGCCCATTTTATTTGTGGAGCTAAACAGTTGAGGCCGCCCACTAGAGCGACGGTCCCTTCGTGGGACTTAGCTATTGTGCTCGAAGGTCTGATTGACACCCCTTTCGAACCACTAGAGTCAGCGCCTGTCAGGCTTCTGACTCTCAAGATGTTTTTTCTTATGGCCATTACTTCTTTGAAGAGAATTGGAGATTTGCAGGCTTTGTCAGTCTCCTCATCCTGCCTAGACTTGCCCCTGGTATAGTCAAAGCTACTCTGCATCCTCACCCAATTTATTTTACGAAAGTTCCATTCTCGATCATGCACCCAGTTGTTCTCGAAGCCTTCTGTCCTCCGCCTTTTACAACTCCGGAGCAGGAAAGACTTCACTTACTGTGTCCAGTACGTGCTCTTCAGATTTATGTCCACCGCACTAGCCAGTGGCGTAAGACAGAGCAGCTTTTCATTTTCCATGGGGGCCGCCACTAGACAAACATTGCACGTTGGGTGAGAGATGCATTTGCCCTAGCCTACAAGGCGCGTAGTCAGACTTTGCCTCTAGGAATTAAGGCCCATTCGACCAGGGGGCTTGCCTCATCAATTGCTCTGGCAAGAGGTGTCCCCTTGCAGCAAGTGTGTGATGCGGCAGGTTGGTCTTCTCCACACACATTTGTCAGATTTTGTAGTTTGGATGTCCATGCTGCTCCAGGCTCGCGGGTCCTCGAGTCAGCATCCCAGAATTATGTCTGAGACCTGTTTGGTGACTGTGCGAACACTGCACACCCCTGGGGGTCGGGACACTTGCAGTGGGGCGGCGTTGGTATTCTCATTCCCATAGCGCTTTCACTGAGCATCGAGTGTAGCTTTTGAAAGGGAACGTCTCGGGTTACTTTGCTGTAACTCTGTTCCCTGAAAAAGCGGAAACGAGATGCTGCGCTCCAATGCCGCACTGCGGGCGTGACTGGAGTCCTTTCAGACAAAAATTTACCTGAGGATGTTTCCGGTTCAATTCTAGTTACAACCTGCAGATGCACCTCAGATGACATCACCTGACCGAGGTTATATATGCCAAAAGTTTGGCGTGTTTGACACACACGTGCTTCACAACAGGTGAACAAAGGGATGTTCCCATAGCGTTTTCACGCAGCATCTCGTTCCCGCTTTTTCAGGGAACAGAGTTACAGCAAAGTAATTGAGACAATTTGCAGACATAAAATAGGATAATAGTAATCTTAAAAATGGATTAGATGTGTTATGTTAATAGGAGCTAATGTTGGCGAGGAAAAAAAAAATACTTGAGCCACTACTTTTACACTGCAAATGGAGTAGCGATGCTGTAATTATTCCCATCCTTGTTACATAAATACTGTTGTAGCTGCTTCCTCTGAGGACATCAAAAAGAAGAAATGTTAATGTGTTCTTGCATATATTTCTAAGTGCAAGAAACAAGCTCCGAAAGCTCCAGAGCATGTTTAATTTCACAAGATCTGTAAAATATTGAGGGTGTCAGGAACCAAAGTCAGTCTTGGCTGGTCACTATGTCCATGCTTATTTCTGTCTCAAATTCACTCATGACTCCAAAGACATTAATGAATATGTACAATTCAGCACCTAATATAAACTACATTTCCATCACGGCCATTTTTAGAGAACATAGTGTCCTTGTCCTGTTTTTTTTTTTTTCTTTTCTTTTTTTTTAAACCACCCAAATGATTCTCTTCTTCACATCCAGCCAGAATATTTCCCGTCAGACCAACAGAACTTTGCTTTAAGGCTGATTTCACTTGGCTCACATTGAACACGTTGCGTCTCCCATAAAGCTCTACATGCCAGAACCACAACAGCAAATTTATCATTTTATCGACGGTACAGTGACAGGTTTGAATGATGAAATCCAGTTCATGCGTAAGGATGGAAGGTTCCTGACATGGCTTTTGGCGAATGCGCTGCTTAGCGACAGGTGGCCGAGATCATTTATAAAGAGCTCTGGCAGTCCGGACAGTTCATAGCCCTGTTTCATATTTGATGTTTTGAGGACATTATGTATGTCTACGTGATGGCACTAATCCGATGACTGCATAAAATCAAATGGAAATAAAAAATAAAATACTAAAATGTAACAATGTAATAGGAAAACTAGGTATGCATGAGTCTGAACGTATGAACAGTTTCACAGCAAAAACGGATGAATGCCGTTTTTGGACTCAAAAAATACTTTGCGTCAGAGCGTCTGCTGTGAGTGGTCTGAATATGTATAAATGGATTTTGGAGAATGTTAAAGCCATGAAAATTACAGTCAATCTCACATCGCAATATTGAATGTCAGGTACTGTATGATCATTCCATTCTGATAAATAGGATATTATCTCATTTGAATATTGTTCGGACACAATGTCATATACTTAACAAAACGATATGTGATACTGTAGTGTAAGACTGTGGTGAAGAGACGTGACATTCATGCGCTGTGTGTGGGCAGCTGTTGGTTAAACAGTGCATACCTGTACTGTGATGGGGAGCAGTCGTTATGTACCAAAGTGAATCTAAAACTGGTAGAGGAGCAGGCTGATGATGCTCTAAACTGAAGTTTCTGTGTTGTTTATAATGAGACTCATTATCTGTAACAATCTTTGTAATTAAAATGCTCTGCTTTCGGTTTTCTATATTTATCAATATATATCAAAACTCATCCAACATATTATTGATATTTAATTGCATAATTGGATAACCACAAACAGAACTGCAGGCTGATTTATCCATCGTGACAAAACTGTATAAGGTAGAGTTGCAGCTTTTTGCAAAATCACACCAAAGCCACCAAATCACACTTAAACTGTATAGCACGTACAGTACCATTTTCGAACATTTAAACCCTCTTGTGACTCAATAACAACATGCACAAAATATTCTCCTCTTTTAGTTGTCCATATTTTGCTTAATTCGAAAAAAAAAAAATCCTAACTGCAAAAGTCCAAACTCTTATCTATATCTATGCATTTCTGGGATTTTCAGAAGTTCTGTTCAAATATTGTATACCACTGGGAAGAAGTCAAACAGATTCAGATTCATATCTCCAGCATAAACATGGTTTTATCAGCATCACACCAGTGCTTTTGAAGCTTTTTTTTTATTTTTTTATAATTATTTAAAAACATGAACAAATATTGACATTTCTTGCAATTTGATGAAATAATATGCTGTTCACATAGAATAATCACATGAGACTTTAGTTATTTCGCTTTCATAATACATACTTACACGGTTGTACACAAAATTCCTGCCAAGGTTCTCATGTGGTGGTTTGGAGCGTCGCTTGTCCAGCACCATGTGACATCGCAACCGTAACTAACCTCATGTTTCGTTTTGCATACGATTATACGGTTACAGACTGTTATTCAGTTCAGTTCTTACACACAAACTGGTTTTCATTTTACACTTATTGTTAGATTTTTAAAAAATGCATGAATCATTTAAAACATACCTAAAGATCTGGTTTAAATCCCAGTCTTCTGTATCTTCTGTATGCTTTGATGTAAGTTAGAGACGGTGCCTATGACAAAAATCACTCACTCTCTCAAACTCAAACACACAAGTTTTAGAGAAACTGATTTCTTTTTTTTTTTTTGTGTGTGTATCGCTAAACAATGTACAGTTTAACTTAGAGCCCCGTGAACAGGAATGATTTAGCTCTGACGTGCTGTCTAGAAGATGTTTCTTTTCACCCTCCAGATGTACAGTAGATAAGATATGTTATTGTGTGAACAATGTCGCTCGAGTTGCTGTAGTTCCTAAACAAACGTAAGGTCTTGTGCCGACTACCAGAGCAATGTCTGATTCAAGATTAATGGTAGAAAAAGTTAAATTCACGTGCACCTCAGTGTGAACACAACTTTATGGGCAGATACAGACACAAGATAGACCGGGGGGGGGGGGGGGGGTTGCAAGCACAGTTAAGGGGTCAGTCTGAGAGAGATAGAGTGCCACTGTGTATATGAACGATGAGTGAGGGAGAAGCAGAGAAGACAGGATCGGTGTTTGACGGAGGTGAGGTGATGGAGGTCAGCAGTCTGACGCTCTTACCGATTTAAGGCGCGACCCGGCACTGACCTGAGACAAGGCCGAGCCAAGTTCACAACCCAGCGGGAATCTTACAGTCCATCTGATTCGACACTCGGCCCACCTGCCTGATATTCTTCATCGCACACCCCTAGGTCAGTGTGTGTGTGTGTGTGTGTGTGTGTGTGTGTGTGCTCAGCAATGAAATAGGAATAAAACACTTGCGGGTGCCCTGTTATAGGAAAATCATCAACAAGCTGGTAATGTGATGTGGCAGACATTTATAAAAATAAGCTATTTTGCCCCCCAAATTTTTTTTCTGCTATAATTAATTATTTTATTTGTGTCCTTAAGTGTTTTTATTCATAGTTCTGATATTTGACCATTTACATGTTTCAGTGTTTATATGTTCAGTGTTGTGAAATGTATAAACAGTTGTTCCTTTAATCTTATCTTTTTAAAGGTAATGAGATAAGAAAATGCAGCGTGTCAAGTTAGCACCAAGTGATCCTTATGATGAGCGGCACTGGAGACGCCTTCTAGAAATGTTTAATAACCTAAAAATAATCTCTTAAAAGAAAACTTAACCAGTCTTAGTCTTGTTAGTCTTGCATTTCTCATTTTCTTTCAATGAATTATGTGAAACACGGTGCAGTATGTGAATCAGCCGTTGCCATGGAGACAATACTGTATTAAAGCAAGCAATTTTCAGTTAGAGCTAACATTAATTTCAGAGCTGTTGCAACAGAAAAGCCATCAAGACCTTCTGACCAATCAGTGGCAAGAAGTCACAGCACTGAGTTTGCTTCATAGGATTTTCAATATCCATCTATTTAGCTGCATGGTTCATTTTATTTCACCATTAAAACCATATAGGAAAAAACATTTTCCATCTTCGACCCGTACATTCCTCACTAACTGAACGCAGACCGGTGACCTTTTGCCCTTCAGCTATTTAGAAGAATGTTTAAATAGAAATCTGAAGAAAACTCTAAAAAAATTTCAAATTAAATCTACAAGGTCAGGCTTGCAGATACAGTACAGATTAGATGTTTGTAGTGTTGCTGAAAATGTTTTATATCCCTTCCCCAGAGGCCAGTGTACCCGATTTCAGCTCCGCTTTTATCACCAGTGGCCGCCCCTAACATCTGCCCTACTCTGTCTTACTGTATGTGTGTGTGTGTGTGTGTGTGTGTGTCAGGGGTCAGAGGTCGACGTAGGCTAATGGAGGAAGTGAGATAAGGGTAAATATGTAAGAAGAGATGGGATACGATGAACAAAAGAAGGCCGACCTTTTTATGTTATGCGTGTGCGTGTTTGATGAGGTACGTTTTCTTTTTTTTTAATCTCTTTTCATGTTTATCTTAAATGTCAAATAAAAAGCTCTTGTCAAAGAACCGAGTAAAAGAACTCATGTCTGATTAAAGTTCGGATTGATCACCGGTTTTTAGCAACATCGCAGATATGACAGCATTCGAATCAGTTATGACAAGACCGAGTTATAGTGTGTGTGTGTGTGTGTGTGTGTGTGTGTGTGTGTGTGTGTGTGTGTGTGTTCCATAATGCACAGAGACATGGCGGTCATTGTGGAGATTCCCTTTTTTAACCAGAGCCTTTAATTAAATCAACATTTGGTGATTATGTTTTATTTCAACAGATCACAGTCAGGAAACAAATTAATTGTATTTTTCTTTTTCATAAAAGTGTTTTCCACAAGCTTAAAAAAAGCTATAAAAATATAGATTTATATAAATAAAAGCGAGGTTTCTCATGCAGACATGTTCAGAATTCGCTCTTTCAATGACGTCTTCACGTCTCATACATTTGAAGAACCCGAAAACAGTTTCTGAAACATTTCTGTCTGTCTGTCTGTCCAGCTTAAATATGTCGCAGCATCACGCAAAACTGTCTGGACAGAATTTCATAAAACTTTGGCAGTCCTTTGGTATCTGCACCATAAATGAAATCAGAGTTGAGTAGAAGTGAAGTTTTGTGCGGTTCCGTCTCAGATTAGTAACCGCAAGTTCCTACAGTGTGCTGAGCTTTAAGAATTAATTTAATGAATCTTTCGCAGCACTTCAAAATCTGCCTGAAGTTTAATCTGCACCATCAGTGAATCTACATGTGGAGTAAAAGTGATGTTATGAACAGTTACATGTGGGATTTAATAATCTACTTTAAAATAAGCTACTAATGCGCTACTGTCTCAATGTAAACAAACACCTGCACCAATAGATATTAATTAGGGAAGATAAAGTGAATATTTTTACTGGGATTAGTTCATATTTTCACTTTCAGCGCTGAAGTGGTAGAAGTGAATTTTAACACGCCGGAGTCGTTTTAAGACGAAACTTCATCTTTATCCGATCGACTTTTTCCATTTCTCATCTGTGATTCTCTCTCCGATTACCGAACAGCGAGTGTATTTGTCTGAGCACCAAAAAAAGAAGTACAACTTAGTGTAAACAAGGCGTCAGATACTCGACCTTACAGAATGTGATTTCTGTGTATTAATAAGTCAGACAGAGAGACACACAGACATGTACGTGGACTTCAACCTCAAATAATAATAATAATAATAATAATAATAATATCACTGATTACATTAAAGTCATTGATTAACCCTTAAACTAGCAGGCTATTATCTAACTTTCTCCTACATTCACTCTTCATTCAGTAAATAATGGTATGTGGAGATGCTAATCCAGCCACATAAATGCTAGTTACAGAGCTACGAAGTGCTTAAGAAACCCATTCGTGCTTAGCATCCATCATCCATCTTTTCTCCTGCTCTCACATGCCCCCTACTGGACAAAATGCCTTACTATTTTTTGTTTTTCACTTTTTTTCCCCCTTCTTTAATCTGAGAAATGCGAATCAGGCCGCAACACGCTGTTACCCCCATATGCAACACGTGTATCTCGTGCTCCGAACACGAACTGAAACATCTGTAATCCCGGATCTGTCACTCCTTATGTTTAAGCTAATCAAGGCAACATGATACGAGCTATAAATTCCCACATGTGCACGCACTTCCACACACTTCAACACACACACACACACACACACACGCCATGAGGCATCACCCAGCTGTCTTTGGACTTTTCAGTTCCCACAGATTTAGGGCTCCTTTATGTGTCGATATAGTTTTAATAAGGCTTCATAGGAATCAAAGCGCTGTCATAAAGCGCGTACGCAAACGCGAAGGGCTTTTATTAACTCTTTAAATATGTATGCCTGAGATATTACATCACTGATGGGACCTGGGAGTGGAGTAATAAAAGAGGAATTGTTTTACACACACACACACACACACACACACACACATACACACACACACACACACTGACTTAAATAGCTTATATTGCAATTCCGTTGTTTTTTTTTTCTTCGAACGATGAACGGTGCAAAAACATGCCCTCTTATTTCGTTCCATAAGCATTAAAACCCCAAACCACAAGATTAACATAAAGATAAATCTCTCCCCCTCTCTCTCCTCCATCTCTTTTTATTTCCTCGGTTGCTTTATGGCTTTCTCTGATTGAAACACGGCACAAAGAGTGTGTTCTTCTTCTTCCCTCCCCTTTTTTGGGTGTCTTTCTGAGGAGCCCTGGGCCCCTGCTGGGCCCCTCCACCCCTCTGTGTTCAGTTTACTTTAGTGCTCTACCAATTCAATTAGCACTGCATGTATTAGGGAGCGACTGGGCAACACACAGACGGTTTACACACTTAAACACACACACACACACACACACACACACACACACACACACACACACACACACACACACACACACACACACACGTGTTTTGTGTATATATTTATACTATTTATTACACATTTTACGTTAATTAAAGATGAAGACATTTAATATGTGGATCAATATGTGCTGTTGTGGGAAAATAATCAGCAACAGTGTGGTGTGCGTCCTCCATCCTGTGAAGCAAAACGTTCAACTTTGTTTGTTTACCTTGTTTACCTCTTACTTTCGAACCCTTTTAAAGACATTGAATATGTAACATTGCTGTGTAACAGCGTTCTGTCATTCGGACAAAACTCAGCTTTAGGTAATAATCCTCACGGTTTTATTCAGACACGACCGTGATGAAGGGAGCGACAGGATGTGCAAAATATTTGCCTTGTTTCCTTGTGCATATCAAGTGGGGTTTAGTATAACCCAGGGTTGCCAGATCACACTGACAAATTCCCGCCTCGACAGTGTTAAAATAAAAAAAAACTATTAGTTTCACCTTTTCTAGAAGAAGATTGAGGCAGATTTTATAAACACAGACTTTATAGGTATTAAACATACCAGAAATAAACGAAAGTGACCGAAAGTGAACTATGACGATACTATGACTGACTGTGGAAACTATAAAAACTAAATAATTATCAGGAATAAACCAAAAATAAATAAATAAAAAAAAAGAATGACAATTAACAGGTGAAACAATTGGAAACATGTGACAATGAGGTGCAGTGCATCCTGGGAAAAATCCTGCATCATAAAATTCCAT
>JAAGKR010001566.1:0-72500 GCA_011419295.1 Clarias macrocephalus | reverse complement strand
TTGAGTCATCGCTACAATTAAAGCCTTGGACATCCCAAGGTAAACAGGTCACACTGGCTCAGATCTTATCCGCAGTTGGTGTTGCGGCTGTGAGCAGGGTACTGCGTGTACTCATGCTAAATGGACTCCTAGTTCATCTGCTTTTACCCAGTGTTTAGTCTGGCCTTAGAGAGCTCACCCACTGAGCCTGCTGTCTCACTCTCACTTCGAGCGAAAGTGCTGTTTGAATGTAAAGCCACACGCTATCCATCAGCATGAATAAGGGACGTGTCCGTAATTGTGGTGGGAAAGTAACTGGTCTGCCTTGGAACAAAAAAGGAATGGTTGATCTGGTCCAAAGATCTCCACAACACTTCACAAGAAGTTTATCAGGATTTCTTAAACACTCCAAAACCCCAACATTACAGCTGTGTTCCAGCTATGGAACATTTTTTCTTTTTTTTTTTTTTTCTTTTTTTTTTCTTTAGCTAGACCCGCCACTGGCCGGTTCTCCATAACTAATTGAACCCTTAACAGCTGATTTGTCTTAAAGGGTTTGGGGCATCATTTCTGGTAAATGGCTTCATGTGGTCATTAATTTAGAGACAGTAACTCTCTCGTTCTTTGGCATGAAATCCCATTTCTTCAAATAAAAGTAAATGTCATGAGCAATTAAAAGTTCTAAAGCCAGAAAGTCTAGGAACAACACCAAGGTGCATCTTGAACAAATGGATATCATATTTGGTTGAAACACAGCATGTACAAAGAGGACAGCTACTAAGCCTTTGAGGCTTCTTGTCTAAGATGGACTGGGAAAACTTTTACACTAATATTACCCGAGAGCTCTGAGATATTTAAAACTCTTACAGTATAAGCGGGAGAGGTTGTGCAGAGTGCTGAAGGACGGGAATAAGAAATTGCTCTGGTGCACTGGACTAATGAGATGGAGTGACCCCCTATAGTTGACACGTTACTCATCTCTAACCACCCGTGGTTCTCTACCGACCATTCCTGAGCTGCAGAACACAGAGGACCCCCTGTATATGAGGCCACGTGCAGAGTTGGGAATGGGGCATGCATGGTGTATTTGAAATTCTTCTGGTGGTTAAAAGAACTTGCATCCCTTTATATATGGAGAGAGCAATGGCCCGCTCGGTGGTGAAGCTGAGGTTACGACCCTGGCTCGTGGTTCACTACATGACCTTCCTTTAATAACTTCCTCCCATAAAAATCTGACCCCGAGTTCAGCTTTAGACTCGGCATCATTCTGAATCCTCCTCACTCTCACTATTCCCTCTCCAGTGCTCTGAGCTGTATTTCACTGAGGTCGCTTCTGACATGGCTACCCTGTGGCTTCCGGTCCTCAGCAGCTCCATTCATCTCTTTTTGTGGTCAGGCTTAAAAAACAGGTCGCATCTCAGAATCTAAAGTAAATACCACATGCCCTGCCTTCCAGTCTGCTCTCAGCCCTGTCTTTCATTTCCCCCCCTCATTTTAAGAATATAAATCCATCAGAGAGGTATTCAAGAACCCAGCGTGGGTTTTACAGCTGCTACATTTTCTTGTGGGCTCCCCCCCAATTTTAACCTCAGCACCACTTCCTGTTTTGGAGGCCCTCCAGAACCTCATTTCTTTCCCCTAAGGCTCAGGAATCTCGACCTCAAAATGTTTACAAAACCAATCATGATGTGTTATGATCAAAAATCGTTAAGAAAATCCTATTCAGGAGAAATTAAATTAGGCTTGGGCGAGCCTAACACATGGTTGCAAACAAGCAACCATCAGCATCCTCATGGTAGAACTTGATGTTTTGCATGGGAAGGCAATGTGGGTGACTTTGCTCCTAGGAAGAACAGGTTCAGATCCTCATATAAATTCTTTCAAATCAGAAAGCAGGAGACATGAATGTTTGCTGGTTAAATCAGCTTTTAAAACCATTTTTTTTTTTTTTTTTGCTAGTTACTGGAGATTTATATGGATGAGCAAAGCCTTGGAACAGTATTGGAAATTCCAATGGTCGATGAATACAGTAGAAAAGACAGATGCACAGAAATGTTAACTGGTTATGTATTAGCATATTATATTATTACAGTAGTTTGGGGATGTTGTGGTTTTATTGAAAACGTAATTGCTCTGTAAACCGCTAACATGAGCAAGCTAGCAACTTTGAACAAAAACAAGGCAAAGGTCCTGCTACCGTGTGACTGCTACTGTAGTTTTTTTTTGTTTTAAAAAATTTGAGACTACAAGCCACGCTTCCAAGGAAACAATATAACCCAAAGGAAACACAATCAAATCATTCAGTAAAACATGGTCTTGAATTGTTAGCTTTTAGGGTTTTTACCAACTCTGAATTGATCAACTCTAAATGGTGTACGTTGCTGTACGAGTACAAAAGAAAATTACAACCCATGACTATCCAAAACAATTCCAAAGGAACTGTTGTTTTTACTGTATATAGTTATCATGTACGGCGGCGCGGTGGTGTAGTGGTTAGCACTGTTGCCTTGCACCTCCAGGGTCCGGGTTCGATCCCCTGCCAGGCTCGATTCCCGTCTCTGTGTGCATGGAGTTCGCATGTTCTCCCCCCGTGCTTGGTGGGTTTCCTCCGGGTACTCCGGTTTCCTCCCACAGTCCAAAGACATGTAGGTTAGGTTAACTGGCGTTACCAAATTGTCCGTAGTGTGTGAATGAGTGTGTGAGTGTATGTATGTCTGTGTGCCCTGCGATGGATTGGCACCCTGTCCAGGGTGTATCCTGCCTCGTGCCCTAAGTCTCCTGGGATAGGCTCCAGGCCCCCGTGACCCTGAATACAGGATTAAGCGGTAATGATGATGATGATGAGTGAGTGAGTGAGTGAGTGTGAGTTATCATGTAGGTGATCTCTCTAATGTCTAGAATTCACACGGTGAATTCAGAGGTGGAATAACCCAGATACAGTACAAGACTTGAAGGGAAATAAGCTATTGGCTCGCCATATTGCTTGGGGGAAAAAAGTACTTACAATATAAACATCATTACAAGGAAGAAAACTGTTCTACAAAGACCAACACTGAACTTTAACTATGTTTCACTTGTTCATTTGTTAATTTTGGTCATCATTCAACTGTTTCAACTTTTTGGCAGGAAGGCAAGCTGAAGCCACACCAGAACCACTATTATGTTCTTCCAAGGGCATTTTCACATTTAAATACTTTGCAGTGAAGTGTTTCTCCGAGCCTGAGACCGGTCCACACACACTTGTTGCCTGGTACCTCTGAAAACAAAAAAGGCAGTTTGGGGCTGGTTTCTACCAAACCATGATGTGTTCTGCATTGTGTCACCTCCTTGTCTCTGCTTATACGGTAAACCGATTGGCCCCTACTGACCACATTGCATCCTATATCAAGTTCTGGTTATGCTGGGGAAAGATATCTTGGTTATGGTCAGTGGAAAAGACAGACTGTCTCGTTGATGTGTAAAAGCTAAACTTCTTCGTACAGTAACACTGTAATTGACTCTTGATTACCAGGATACCTTTTAAAAAATGTTATACATATTTATATGCCACATAATATTTATATAGTGACCTCTGCAGTGTAATTCAACCAGTTGCCTCCAAAGATTGATACACTGTACTTTGGTGAATACCGTGGGACTTATTGGGTAGCGCTGCGGCAACCAAAGTTCAGCAAGTACATCATTTGGTAAACAATCAAGATTTATGCATTTTGATTCCATATAAAATTTCTATCCATTTGGATGACATATTTTAGCATGTATGTAAATCACTTTATGATTCTTATTTGCAAGTCATATGTAAATGAAATGAGCAAGAATGAGATTTATGTATATCAGACCAATAAATCCAATTCGTTTTAAATTCATAATGAAGATAATTACATAATAAACCCAACTTACTTTAAATGCATTTAGATAATTATTAATAAACCCAATTCATTAACAATAATATTTATTTATTCCTAAACCCCAATATACAATACAAAAACAATACAATACATACAATACAGACCACCTTGTTTAATATCTTATTTATTTAATACATTTTATGCTTCAAGGCATATTTTAAGCATAACAATCAAAAACCAGATGAAAAGAAAAAACTGGTAGCAAAACACACTAGCCAGTGCTAGAGATAAGTTTCCTCAAGAACTGTCATTAAAACATGTGGGACTTAAGGTAGACAGATAAACCTGCTAACAGCACTGCTTACATTATAATAAGATTCAGAGCCATAAGCCTCAGGTGTGTCTTTGCACTTACACTTTTCGATGCATTGTTTAATCAAATAGCTAAAACTTCCAATAACTAAATTCAACTTTCAAGCATTAAAGTTTAAAAGTCAACTTAAACAATACAAAGCACAGAACAAGTCGACTTGAAAAAGGAAATGTCTGTTAATTAATCCCAGAAGTATCTTAATTTTCAGTGCTTGGACTTTTGGTGACAGTTTGGTTCTCTCTCGTTCCACCAGGATTTTCCGAAACACTTCAGATGTGCACCAGTTCCATAGTGCAGGTTAAATGTATAAATGAGTCCCAAAAGCATCACATACATGTGTGCGGAGGTTTTGCAGAACTCCAAACCCTCAAGTATCACACCAACATCTGTAGGTTAATCTCCAGGTCCAGCACCCACTGCCCGAATGACATGATGCCAGAATGACATGATGCCCGAATGACATGATGCCTGCGGTCGTCTGTGCAATTCCAAACTCAGCCTTTGACTTTCACAGTCCTGGAGGATAAATAAAGAGAACAGGGATATAAATATACATGCAGAATAAAAAACATCCCTATATGTTTTAATCAGTAATACATCTAATGTTGGCCAATGAGAAAAATGCTAAATGGCTAAAGTTAGCTTATATTTATTAGGGCCATGTGTAAGCTAGCTAGCTAGTGGACTAAACAAAAAAAATGTATAGTCATTGCATTGATATTAGTGTAATACGATATCAACAACCCTAAGAATATTTACATATGCAAAAAAAAAAAAAAAAACACACACATTATGAAGGATGACTACAGATGTAACTTATCTTAAAACGAGGTCACAATCCAGGTTGCTCCAGTGCAAAATGTTAATGAAAGTGTTGCTTCACCTGCTGCTGCTGTCGCCCTCTACAGACTGGAGTGTGAAACAGCATCATTTCCGCTTCTAAACGATTTCATTTGCAAGATTTGTGACTCTCACTCACACAGTCATCGACTATACCACTGAATCCAGTATTCATAGTCACTGGGGGGGTGCTATCCCAGGAGGCTTAGGGCACAAGGCAGGGTACACCCTGTGCAGAGTGCCAATCCATTGCAGGGCACACACACATACACACACTACGGGCAATTTGGGAACGCCAATTAGCCTAACCTACATACTGTATCTTTGGACTGTGGGAGGAAACCGGAGTACCCAGAGGAAACCCACCAAGCACGGGGAGAACATGCAAACTCCATGCACACAGAGACGGGAATCGAACCTGGCCGGGAATCGAACCCGGACCCAAGGCGACAGTGCCGCAATCAATGGGAATCAGCCTCATATAATTTTCTCAAAGACATTTAAAACTGAATTCATACCTTAATTTTTGAAAATATATTTTGAATATAAAACCAAAGGGATGCAAATACTTATTAATAAACTACACCATGATGAATCTTTCTGAGTGTGTGGTACCCAGTAAGCACCGTGGTACACACCATAGCACTATCACGGTAGCCAGTGAAGTTCCATAGCACCTATCCTGGTACCTACCATGATAGTGTCCATATTATATAGTTACTATGGTCATATATACCATAGTAAAATGTCTTATGGGATAATAAAAGAATGAACCCAGTGACTACCTGCATGCAAGAGTGCTGTTCAGATCCACATGTCAGAAAGGAATTCTTCTTTGTAAAAGCCAACGTGTGAACCGCCAGAAAAACAACGAGCTCAGAATTGGACCTGGTTGGGCAGTCAAGTGTGAACAGTCAGAAAAACACAAGGCAGTTGTACCTTAAAACTCCAATTTACAAACCTTTTATGCTGAGCCGTGCATTTCGGCTATGGGTTCTGCCAGCAGTTCTGCACGCTACATGAAACTCCAGGTGAAAAAAGCAGGAAAAAGTGCCATTAATAAGAATGGAACATGTTTGGCTTTCCTCATTTTGGTCTAAGATTTTATTTCCTTTTTTTTTTTTTTTTTTTTTGGGAGGCTATAATTTCCTCTGTTTTGCTCTCTTCTTTCTTTTTTTTTTCCCCTCTATAGCACTTTGGCTGCCCTACAAAACCGGAGCCCTGTTCATTAATTAGTTCCGCTGTTCACACACGTGCCAGCTTCCTTTCCTGTAAATTGCTTTCTTTCTCTCGGCCTCCCTTCCTCCCCATTGCTAGCATCGGAAACACCGCCAGCTCTGATCTTCATGGTGTGGCTGCTCGTGGCGGGGAGGAAAAAGGGCCAGCGGGATGAGCCGAGGGAAGGAGAACGAGGTAGGGGAATGGGAGCGTAGTGACAATCCCGCGGGCGCTTGAGGGGAGAAGGCAGAAACCCAAGCTGAGTCCTTTAGGAATGAGCGGTCGTGCTATTAATGTTCACGCTGTCCATGACACACCATGATGCATTCTTCAGCCCCATTATCCTGTAGGGTCTTCCATTATTTTTAATAGTGCGTTAGGTGCTATTCCTGAAATACAGTATGATTGAGTAGTAATCAGTCCGGCTTGTTATGGATTTCTCTCAGCTTTAATCTCATGACATAATCATACGGCTAAGTGAAAGAAAGTGTGGCTTATTTCATGGTTATGGAAGCATTTTTTTCCATAAAAGTAAAAAAAAAAATGCATCAGACCACATGGGTGTTTCCATTTTCCTGTTTTAAAGCTTAGATTTGTATCTTATGCTGGACTTTAAAGGAGACCTATTGATCAAAATTCGATTTTTCATGATTTTAGACATTAGGATGGGTCTCCAGTGTTCCACAAGCCAGTTACAGTAAATTTCCCCCCTAATGTGACCTCGGATAGGAAGATCCAATGCCCTGGCTCGTTGCTCAGCTCTGCTGTCCTCTGAACATAATAACAGCACATATGAAACTAAATGAATGATGGGCAACACCTGCTAAAATAAGAAAATTAACAAATCACATTTATGGAGGGTGTTCAAATCAAAGTGGGACTTGTGATGACATTTTTAGTGCATGATGGCATAAAACCAATTGACATAACAGAACACTTCAAGCGCAGTGCGGTGATGAGACTCTTAGTTGCTGCAAAACATCTGAATGGTGCGAACATTTTAAAGGAAAGTGAATGATGATCTGTCCGGCGTAGCCCGGAGCTCACTGCAGTCGTTCTGGTGAACAGTCAGCAAGTGGAACACAGGATCCTTGAAACGGCAAATAGTCTAATCTGAAGTTACTCAAAAAAAAGTAAACTACTATAAATCACTAATTACTACTTTAAAATTGTAATTTCATTACATTACTGGTTATTACATGTAAAAAGTAATCAGGTTAGTAATTACGTTACTTTCAAGTTACTTTGAAAATATCTCTCACTGCGTGCGACTGTGATGGGCTGCGCCTCAACCTGTTGTCCTGGTCCACTTCCTCCCTCCTTGAACCCTTCTCCTTCCCCAGTTTTCCGGTAAGATCTCACCTCATGTCCGTGTGTCTGTGGTGTCGCCCTGCACAAAGAGTGAACCAGTTACAGCATCAAAAAAACGTAAAAAATTTTTTTTTTTAAACGTAAAAAGCTCTCAGACGACTGATCAAGGCCAATGCTCGTTAACGGATGCTGCCGCGCAAAAAAATATGATTTTTAAATGTATTTTCATTCTTTTTTTAAACACCACATTACGCTAGTAACGCACTTTTATGGACATTGGTAACTGTAATCAAATTGCATGCATTTAAAATGTTATTCTGCAGAATCAAAATTCCAAAAGTTCTGGTTTTACTCAAACCCCCCTTGTAAATTTGAGAAATAAAATCATATGTTAAAAAAGATAAAAGCTGAAATAAAAAAAAAAAAATTTTAATTGTAATCCTAAGAAATCATATCAGGGTTGCACCAAAGATAAAAACCTGCAATACCCACAATCCACTGCACAGCACATGACCACATCACACACCACAAAAAGGGCACCTGAGGCACGTTGTTGGATAACGAGCTCTTGTGTAGTATACTGTACAGTAAGTCTCGTGTAGCACTCTTTGTTAAAGTTCGGTTCAGTTTTGAGCCCCATCAATCAGTGATAATTAACTAAATCAGTTTCAAATTAGCTAAAAAATTAAAATTACAATTAAAAAAGGGGTGAATCATGTAAATAACAAAAGTATATAAAAATACCAATACGAAAGTGAATTCATCTGAAATAATTACTGAAAATGAAAATGTAATTAATCATAAAAAATGTAAAAAAAAATAATAATAATCGCATACAAAACCAAAAACAGAATTTAACACTACTGTAGAAAATCACATGATTTATAGGTTGTTTACTGTATGTAAGTGCTCCAAGTTGTTTACTAGCTAAAAGTTAGCGATAGATGGAGGGAAAACGTTTCAAATATTTTAAAGTCGCTTCAGCAGTTTCCTGTGCGTTAAAAACATAAAATAATTAAATCATCTGCATAATTAGTTTTAACGATTAAATCTGATGTGTTTTGCGAAATATTTCAAGACGGCCGTTGCAGATGATGACTGGCGGCCTTGTATGTCAGGAATACACGGAAAAAGGAAACCTTTGCAATCTAGGGTCAGTTCGCCTGTAATGCTTCTGAAATCTGCTCGAGTTTGTGGGATTTTGATGATCTGAGAGCGGGAGGCAGGGGATTATGGGATCAAAAGGCGACCGTTCTAATCCTCCCTGCTATTAGCCATGATAGCGCTATAAATGACAACACATGGGAAATTTCTCAGCTCTACAAACTAGCTGGTGAGCGACTGTGAGGTTTGTGTGCGTGTGTGTGTGTGTGTGTGTCTGTGTGTGTGTGTGTGTGTGTGCAGGGATTAGACTAACATGCACTCTACTCTGAAGCCTTTCTTTTTTTCTGCCTTTCGCTCCCATCCCGAGCGCTCGCAAGGACTTGATGAAACGAGTGAAGATCACAGTGCTCAGAGATGAAGCGCTAATCCTGGTCTACTCGCGTCTTCATTTTCTCTCTCAAACTCCCTTCTTGCTTTAAAATGGACTTTGGTGCTTTGTGCAAATGCAATCACCAGCAGTAGAGCACGGAGCTAATTGGACGAGAGGCTCATATCCTACTTCCTGGTGGTTTTAAATAGATGGTGTGAAAAAGAAAGATGCAGTATGAAGTGATGGGAAAACATTCATAAGAGATTTATTTCGTTTTTTACTTGTTTGTTCCTACATTACCCATAATGCCATTCTACTTTCTGATAGTAGTATTTAGCCCTCACTTTATCTCTATTTAAAAAATTTTTTAAAAAGCAGTAAGTCCTACTCTTTCTATCTCACCTACTAACTCTCAGATCGCTAACTAGCTCAGCCAAGTCGGAGTGCTTTAACCTACCACAGCTGCATTGCATCCTGGGATATGGAGTTCAGGATTCGAACCATTGTTGGAGAATGGTAAGGGGGGAAAAAAAGGAACGTTTTTTGTTTTTAGGAGCTGACAGTGACCGCAACTGCGCTAGCAATAACCACATCCCCTCTGTGGAATCAGAACAATCCAGAAACGCACATAATAACAATGAAACTATAGAACCAAGTGATGAATTAGCACCGCGATCACTAAACACATCATAAACATTTCAGTATGATAATATGCAATGTGTTTCAGGGTGGAGTTTTCCTTTAATGTCTAATGGGCCTCATCACTCACACTTCCTCGATCCTTCCCTTTCGGAAACTTGCTTGGAATATTCCGCTCCTTGCTATGCGTTTCTGGGAAAGTTGCTATCCTTGGTTTCCTTCTTTCAAAAAAGCGCGGCGTGTTGCGGAGAGGCCAGATTCCTCCGGAGTACCCGAGTGTGCGAGACCAGAGGAAGGAGCCGTGTAAGGACGACTCGGCTAATCCTCCAAGCATTACTTACACACACACACACACACACACACACATGGAAACAAACAAAAAGATGAACTCTGGGTCACCGCTTCCCACTCTGACCACACAAATCTCGCACTTTAATATCATCTCGAGCGCAGCATAGCATTTTTTTAATAGCTAAGGGCCACCCAAAACATGTGAGCCTTCAGTAAGGATTAAAACCAGGCTTTAAATAAACTCCTTTACAGTGGGCAAACTGGTCCTTACTCGATTTCTGTAATTATTTAAAATGTGACTAACAGTGTTTTTGGGACGTTACTTTTTAAAGTAACTAATTACATTACAAAATTATTGTCATTATAAAGTAATCCGTTACATTACTGCGTTACTTTCTGATAAAAGTAACTAGTTCGAGGACTTTTCCACTGCAGAAAATGAAAACTCCTTTGTGCTTCCTCATGCATGTTGTTTTAGTCGAGACCTTTATAATTATTCTACCATCATCACTCAGTGAAGTTTGGCCTGTTAACTACTAATACCCCTGTCTCACCTACGCGGTTTCGCGCGGTGGCCGTAAGTACGGTTCATCATGATTCACCGCGAGTTTTGGTTCTGTGATTAGGTTTCCATCTTTCCACGCGTTGGTCCTCACACAGTCAAACCATGTAGGTGAGATAGGGGTATAACAGCAGGAACAACAGAGGGGGCGGATTATCGGGGGCAGGACGACTTTCTCTCACACACACACACACACTAACGGATTGGGAATGACTGCTGTCTGGCTCACGGATTACATAAATTGTCTGAATAACGGATTACATTTTTGAAAATGTAACTAAGTAACTGAGTACTTGAATGGCGGAGCGAACGCATTAGATTACTCGTTACATCGAAAAAGTCATCCGAGTAAACTGTTACTTTGTAACGCGTTACACCCAACACTGGTGACTAGCCTGTGACTAGCATGCTAATCTGCTTTCTGACACACTTAGCATTCTAAAACACAGACACTGTACTGCATATACAAACGCTTCATGCAAGTTGCAGTACAAATATCAGGTTGTTTGCTTTTATTTTGCAAGAATGGAATTAACGAAACCAGTCACGAAATCTGCCTTTGATTATGGGATTAGTCTAATCTATCATTCCTTATTTGAGAGAAATACATTTTAACTCGCGCCGCGTCCTAAATATTTAAACATTGCTGGTCTGATCCGACAAAACATATCCATGTAAGTTGAGATTCTTTGCTCGGAAATGGTTCATAATTCAATCTAGTACGATTGTCAGGTTGCGGCACGGAGGACGACTGATTAGAGAAGCCTTCAATGGTTCTTTTAAAACAATCCGAGGTGTTGTTTACGTTTCCTGATGATGAACATGCACGCTTTCCCGGAACGACCGTAAATTTATTAGGAGTAGCGCGCAGCACGCTTGTTCGGCTAGTCCAGTTTCGATGATAAAATGGCGGCTGCTGTTAGTCAATGTCGCTGATATTTTTATCCGGGCTGCTGAACGAGTGCCGTCTGGTCGAAAAAGTGAATGGAAGATGCAGGAACGCTGGCAGGATCTTAAAAAAAAACGCCCTGTGACAGATGCAGGCGATGACGCGCGCAGGGTCCGGAGCGTAATACTTTTTAATGATCTTTCTTAACAAGCAGGGGAAGTGGTTTTGCCTCCCCGCCCTAGTGACCCACAGAACCCCCAAAACTCAGCCTGTGCCAGTCCACAGATTTCCCAGCGTTCAACACGAGCTGCATTAATCTTCTCCCCATTTTCCATGCAGTGTGTACTGTGTCCAAAGACAAAGTTTGATCTACAGTCTGGACTG
Source organism: Clarias macrocephalus (assembly GCA_011419295.1). Lineage (NCBI taxonomy): Eukaryota > Metazoa > Chordata > Actinopteri > Siluriformes > Clariidae > Clarias > Clarias macrocephalus. Next base: position 60,692 of record JAAGKR010001566.1, on the reverse strand, counting down.
TATCACTGTGTTATGCCTTTCTCTGTCTTCTCGACAAAATTCGTCTCTTATTCCAAACCACACGGACGAAACAAATGCCACCAATGTCATTTCTTTGTAATTGGTATTCTCGTCACGATCCGGCACTCACAGCTCTGCATATTCCCATGAGGCATTCCTCGCAATGTACACATGTGACCATCATATTACAGCGGCTTTAATATCCAACGTGACGTACAGAAATATGATCTTTTTGTTCTAATTAACCAGAATTGTTTCTTATTATATAATATAACTATAGATGGATAAAAATATATAACCATATGTTAATCTGTAATAAAGATCATCTTATTAAAGCTTTGAAAATTGGTTTATTTTTAAAGAATATCAATCAGAAATAAAGAAAAATAGCAATTTTTGCATTTCAGTGAGTTTCAGTAAGTTTTTGATCCCCTACCAACCGATAATCATTCTGGAACCCACAGACTATGTGCTCATGTGGTACACAGATTAATTTAAGAAGGTTCTCCTAACAACATCTTATGTGTATAAAAGCCACCTGACCACCAGCTGTCCACAGAATCTCTACCATCCATTCAAACTTAACCACCATGGGCTGTCAGGGACAAGAGTGTAGACCTGTAGACCTTGCTGGAATGGGCTACAAGACCATCAGCTAGAAGCTTGGTGAGAAGAAGACAAATGTTTTTATTGTTAATGTTTTTATAAATGTTTTTGAGCATTTATTTGCAAATGGAAGAAAGGCAAAATAACCATCAGTTGCCCTCGGTCTGGAGCTCCATGAAAGATTTCACCTCGCGGGATAAGGATAACCATGAGAAAAGTGAGGGATCGGTATAAAACTACACGAAAGAAGCTTGTGAATGATCTCAAGGCTGTTGGGTCCATACAATCAAACCATAGGTAACACAATATTGCCGCCATAGTCCGAAATACTTGTACAGGCCCGTCTGAAGTTTGCCAATGAACAGGGAAAGATTTGGAGAAAGTGCTGTAGTCAGACCAAAATTGAGCTCCTTGGCATCTACTTGACTCGTCATGTTTGGAGGATGAAAAATGCTGTTTATAACCCTACATCCATACAGTCAAGCACGGAGGTGGAAGTGGATGGATCTTCCAGCCTGACAGTAACTCAAAACATACCACCAAGGCAACAAAGTAGTGTCTCAAGAAGAAGAACATTAAGGTCCTGGAGTGGCCTAACCTGTCTCCAGACCCTAATCCTATAGAAAATGTAAATTGTCAAGTGAAACCATAAGGATTAAAAAAAGATCTGTAAAGATGTGTGCAAACCTGCTAAACACCTACAAGAAATGTCTTACCTCTGTGCCTGCCAACAAGGGTTTCTTCACCTACATCGTACTAAGTCCATTTTTTGCTTGTTGATCAAATACTTATTTTACTCATTGAAATGCAAATCAATTTATAATATTTGTTTCATGTGCTTTTGCTGGATTTTAATTTTTATTTGATATTCTGTGTTTATTCTTAAAAAATATAAATATATATAAAAAATTATATAAAAAATTACAGACCCTTCATTTCTTTGTAAGTGGGCAAACTTACAAAATCTGCAGGGGATCAAATAGTTATTTTTCCCACTGTACTGTATATAGTTTTTACAGCTGAACTTCCGGTTTACCTACAGTATACTGTACGATTCATTGCTTTATCTGATTTTATTTTATTTATTTGTTTCGGTCACATGATTTCTGTTTTCTACAACTTTTTGTACATGGTTAATTTACCAATTTTACCAGTGATTTTTCAGTCATTTTTGATCTGTGATTTTTGTACATTATTTTAAAATTACCCTGTTTTTTTTATTATTATTCATTAATTTTCACATCTGATTTATCCACATTATTTTTTTGCACATTTTTAAGGTATATTTGCTTCATCTAGATTCCCTGTATCCTATTACCATAAGAGGGACCATATATGGTAACTTCACTGACTTTGATTTGCAACCTAAAAATTACAACAGTAAAGCTTTTTGAAAAAAAGGGGGAAAAAATCTAAAATTTTAAATTTCAGTGAATTCCTTATAAACTGATGTGCTTCTCCACCCATCAAGGGTAATCTTTTTTCCAAATTGTGTACATATAAAAACATTTTTAAATCACAAATAAAGTTAAAGGCATATGTATATTTAAAAATAAAAATGTTCAAAAATGAAAAAAAAAAAAATTATATATATATATATATATATATATATATATATATATATATATATACAAAGAATAATGCAAAAAAAAATTGCAATACTAAATATACTGTACAAATGCTATGGTTAATATTTACATAGGTTACTTTTTATAGGTTAATGTTCACATGTGTTTTTTTTTTTTCCAAATGATTCTTTAATGTTCAAATGTGATTTTTTTCCCTCCAGATAATTCTTTAATATCCGCATGTGATTTTTCGTTACGCGATTCTTTAACATTCACGTGCGCTTTTATCACTTTTTTTCACATTTATTTTTGTGTGTTTTTTACTCCCATTATCACTCACATGTGAAAAACACATGTTCACATCTGAACCGCGTGTGATTTTTTCCGTATGCTAGTCTTCAAGATGATAAACCCATGTAAGATTTAGCTGAGAATTTCAGACACGCAACACTTCCGGCAACTTGAAATCTCATGTAAACAGTCTACATCCTTGACAGCTAACTGCTAATTGACTGGCTCCCTACACAGATGTTAGCAATGGTAGTTAATGTACTGCGTGAACAAGTAGGCTTTGATTTGAGGCGCACCTAAAGATTTACACCAAACACACTAATCCAGATGCATGGCTCAGCAACCCTTTCGTAATTCTGTTTATTTTTTTCCATCTATCCTCCTGATGGTGAGGGCACCATTAAACGTGACCTTCCACATCTGTATGGAACGGTCTCCTATCCCCCGGAATTAATCGCTCTCGCCATGAAGTACACCTAAAACCAGACCGAATCAACACTGCGGGTGCCTCAGTGATGTATATGTTCTTGCGAAAATAACTTATACTACAGATGTTTCTAATTCTTGTCTATTACCATCTGCGCTTATGTTATGACTATAACTTTATAATAAAATTATAACATTTCTTAGATTTGAAAGATCTTTAACATTTATGATTAATCTTAACCGAAATGATGTCTGACCTCTAACTACATCACATCAGAAGAAATTTGAATCAAGACCCTGGAGGTGTTAGACAACAGTGCTAACCACTAAGTCACCATGCTGCATAAATAAACCACACCATAATGTTATTGCATTTATGCAATCTATGAACTGTAACACAATGAACTGTAAAAAAACTTTTTTTTTTTTAATGTAGCTAGGTAATTTTACCTCATAGCATTAGCATTATAAATAAAACAAGACAGCGTTCAGCTTAGTAAACAACATTGCGGTAAAAAAATTCATGTGTAAGGACAGCTACAAAAAACTATGAGAAAAAAAAAAAACCCACAGGAGGACCCTATAACCAAACCATGGATCACGTACAGCATGAGCTGGTCCTGAGATGGCAGATATACTGTACATGCACGCAAACACACACACACACACACACACACACACACACACACACACACACACACACACACACAACAATGAAGTAATCTTCCTGATAAGAGAAATTCATCTTTAAAGAAGTGCGTTTCTGTGGAGTTTAAAAGCATTTTGGCGTGTAGCTGATCCTAGGAGCGGTCTACATTAAAACATTTAAGTTACACATGAGGAAAGGCAGCACCTGTCTCTGCTTTGCCCATGACCAAGCTTTCACCCTAATTCCTATCATTTAGGTCACAAAGTGTTAATCTGACTAATCCCCACCAGGCCAATAAAAGATCTGGATTCAATCAAGCTCCACTCAGGAGTCACAAAAAAAGTTAATGGAACAAGCAAAACCCAGAACGTAACCTGTGATCCTGACCCCCAGCATGACCCGACCCAGAGTCCATCCTGAATTCATCAGCACATGCTTCATAGTATGGGTTTAATTACTGTTTCATACAACAGCCACTGTTTCATATTGTGGTGTTCTGAGAGTCTGCTTTGTCCCCTGGCAAGTCCATGTTTGGTAGGCGGTAGTCATGGATGGTGGCTGGAAACCAGGAAATGCTTTTTAAAAACTTTAAGCCTTCTAATGTCCCCAAACAACCACCGTCCTGCCAATGCACCGCAGTGAATATACTATTTTATTGCCAAAACATGCAATTCTCTTTTGTTTTGAAATAACAGTTTGGCTGCCAGACGGCACAGTGGTGTAGTGGTGTAGCACTGTCGCCTTGCACCTCCAGGGTCCCGATTCGATTCCCGGCCAGGCTCGATTCCCTTCTCTGTGTGCATGGAGTTTGCATGTTCTCTTGCTTGGTGGGTTTCCTCTGGGGAGCCTGGTTTCCTCCCACAGTCTAAAGACCTGCAGGTTAGGCTAGTTGGTATTTCCAAATTGCCCATAGTTTGTGTATGTGGGTATGCCCTGTGGATGGATTGGCACACTGTCCAGGGTGTTCCCTGCCTTGCCCCCCTCTTCCCCCCCATGAACACAGGATAAAGTGGTATAGATGATGAGAGTGAGTTTGGATGCCAGAATTTTTGTATTTCTGCTTGACAATTACAATTGGGGGATGTAAATGGGAAGGTTGTGCTTTTCTTGTTAAATGCTGCTGATGTTTTTTTTTCCATTTCTGACAGCTAGTATTGATCTGAATCATGGGTCCTAAGGTTCACATTCGGTATCTGCAAAGTTCCTCAGGTCAACAAAACCCTGCAGCTTCTATTAGCATTGCTAATAAACACCTACGGCTGGTGGGATTGACCTTGCAGCAGCTCCTGCGTTTCCAAAGGGTCTGGGGTCAGCGCATCTCCAGCCTCATAAATAAACATGACTTCACTGCTTGCACTATGACAACAAGTTCTTGCAGAAACACTCCAAACATCTCAGCAGTGCATACAGCGTTTATCTTGTAGCATTGTCCATTTTGGAAAAGCAGAGCTTGCAGATCCAGAATCCAAGAAAAAAAAAAGCCTAACAGTGATGCACCAGTCCACCTCAGGGAGGAGGAGGATTTGAAGTTGAGTGGCATTTATGAGAGCACTTCATAAAATCCTGTCAGCTCATATCCTGCAGGCCATGCTCCCCTCTGACACTCAGCAACTCGTACACGGTCGGGGGGTTTTAAAAGAGGACATGTGCAGTCGAGATGCTGAAATGAGCAAGTCAGGGAAAAGAACGCGGGCTTTGAACACTGAAAACGTGAATATGAAGGCCAAGAAGAGCACATGGAGCAGAACGTGGAAACATCGCCAGAACGTGGTGAAAAGAATGCGAGATGGGCTCCTCACATTTTCTTTTGGATAGATTTGTAATGGAGTACAGTGTAGAAACATGCACCATCTGATAGCGACAAAAGATGTTCCCTGAAATCAAAAGATGAGTTTTCAGGTTTTTTTTTTTTTTTTTTTGCCTGTTCCTTAACATTGTAGATGACAATTTCGTGATGTATCCCGTAGGGGTCTTGAAGATGCATCTTCAATTAAATGCGTTTATAATGAAATTCGTCCTCCACTGGGGTAGGATGGGTCTTGCTGTACAGTACCAGCTTGTTAGCATGAAGTTTGGTTTCTTGCAGTTTCTTCCAACTGATTATTTCCTGTTCTTGGTAGAAAATAAAGGGTTGACATTTTGAAGAGGATGGACTTTCTGAAATTGCTGCTTTTTAACCAAGGCGTGAGCGCCACTACCAATGACTAATCAAAATTGCGAGTAATATCAGATAAACCACACATATCAGATAAACATCCCCCAGCTTGCAACCACCATTGACGCTGTTGATAGTTGAGTTACATGTCCTACTGATATGGTGTGAAAAAAAAAATTGGTGTATTTCGATTGCTAAGTTTACTACATCATCAGTGTGACTTAATGTTTTTGAAGGAAATACTGTACAGTATATTGCAATATTTTGTACACACACTCAAATGGTTTTCAAACCATCTCACAGGGACTTCATGGGGTTTCCACGGAAAACGAGATGAAATTTTCCTGCACACTATACAGTAGAATCAGTTAAGAGAGAAGCCCAAACCAAAATGGTACATAGCGTATTTATGATCTATTCCCTCTGCTCTAGCTAATGGTTTACATCATATTCCAAAAGTCAGATGCTGATTCTTGCCTGGAACCTCAACAGTCCTTATGGTATTGCTGTCTATTTAAAATTTTCCACCATACCTTGCAGGACTGAAACCAAATCTAATGCTCTATTGAACGGTAATGAAGATGAATAAATCTGTACTTTACTCCTGTGTACACAAGGGAGCTACAAATATCATGACATCACTACTTGTTTTATTTATTGCTACCTACGGAGGGGAGTCAGAGTTCGGGATTGTTGTTGCTAGCAGGCTAAGAATGCTGCGGATGTCTACGGGAAATCACTGTCAAGTCGAGCGCTGTTGGAAATCCTCACACACACACACACACACACACACACACACACACACACACACACACACACACACACACACACACACAAAAGAAAAAACTGCAGAACTGCTGTCAAGATCTCCCAGCTAGTCGCTAACACCTAGCGGTGCTAATATTTCACTGTGAGATCTCATAAACAAAACCCCATGAGGCAAATTCGTAATATCAGCCAGTCTCTTGGGTTAAAAATGTAAAAGAAGAAGATGGGATTGAAAGGAGGGTGGGAAAAAAATTATGAAAGCAATCCCCCCGGGGTGTTCCGAAGTGACATTCTTTCTTCTATATTGTGTTGACGCTTGACGGTGCCGGAATATAGAAAATGAGCTCGGGATATTGAAGGGGAAAAAATAGCGGTAGAGGGGAGGGAGGATGCGTTCGCCCATTCCATGGACGACTGCAACGTCTGGATCGGATTAGCATCCTCTATTTTTAATATCTCGTAGCATTCTCGTAGCAATGTTTTTTCCCCGTGATGAATGATGTGGTGAAATTACAAAACGAGGTAGGAATAGTGACCAGCGGGTTGTTCTCGTTTGGCCCTGCATCCTTCCCTATGATGACGAGCCATAGTTCAAGGCCCCGTTGAGTCGTACTACGAGACGGCCAACTGGCTGACAGCTTCATCTAAAAAAAATTTTTTTTTTTAAACCCTACAGAGATCATCCATTATCTCTAAAACCTGGACTTGCTGAATTGGGTTGTCCTGTCAGCACCAAAACAGACTGGGAATTCATTCCTGGAGAGGAGTTCGCGTTAGCCTCCTCAGAGCCACATGCATAGTCAAAATACAGATTTGTTAGTGCATTCGTTGTTAGCATGCACAAAAAAAAACGCTTTTCTCGTTTCTTCCATAAATCATAGGGAATCACGTTTAAGTGGCGCCCCAAGTTAAGGCAGCATTGATGAACAATTCCAAGGTGACTTTTTCCAGGAACCAATATCACTCTGCTTATCCTTGTCTGGCACCAAGGCTGGGAATATGAATTATTATTCATAAATAGCATTTGCAAAATATCAGCTCGTTCTCTCAGTCTAGTACGTAAAATTTAATGTGCACATGCAAAAGACATAATTGGAAATGGGTGGAATTTTGCTTCGCACGACAAATGTTTCCAATAAACCCTCTACCTCCATTTGATCTGTAGCCTGGCTTTGCACAGCACGGTGGCACGTCTTCTCCTCACTCCCCGCCTCTCCCTCGCTCTCACACATTTTTCTTGTTCTCTCTTTCCGTCTCTATTACGATCAATTCTCTTTTTTTCCATCGCCGTTTTCTTTCCCATGTCCTGCACTGTTTCACTAAGAATTCATGTGGAAAAGTAAAACATGCAACAAAAAAAAATAAAAATCCTGGTAAAAACAAACCAAAAAAAAAAAAGCATCCAAACCATCTCTGGTGGCGCATCACGTTCTCTTTCTATCCGTCTCTTATAGACGCATTTTCTTATTGATTTTGACTCTGACCTTCCTGTGACCAGCCGTAAACCAATCCTGAGAATGAGACACACAGCAGGGTGTGTTTCTGGATGGATGGCGTTAAATAAAAATAAATAAAATAAAAAAAAGTGTCGATGGATTTATATTTAAATGTCACAATAGGAACGGTTAAGAGGATACATGAAATGTGGTCCCATGACCCAGGGTGCAGTAACCATCGTATAGCTTCCTATGACCACTGTAAATATGTAGTTAGCAGTTTTAAGTAGCAGTCTGATGTATTGAAGGGGGCGGAGCCAACAGATCATTCGGCTTTGCATTCGGTTTAACTTGCATTTCTGGGATTTTCTGTTCATTTCCCATTTACTGTACATGCGTATAAAATAAACTTCCGCAATTCCTTCATCTGCAGGTTCTTCTTCATCCCTTTCCAAAAGGCACAACGTGGCCATAGATTCAGGGTTCAGGGTCTCACATAATCCATAGACTCTCTCTCTTCAACAAACACGTGCATTATCAACCCCGATCCTATACGGATGCTCTCGATGACACTCACACTCACTCTCACACCCAAACACATCTGGTTCGCTGCTGTCTCGTTATCATGGTGCCGGGCCGCAGCGGGGTGCAGGCGCTGTAGTGGCACTCGGCACGGTTTGATGGATGAGCGGAGATTTCTGTCGAACCGAGCGCTGGATTCCTTTAATGAGGCCCTCCGTCACCACTGCGGTACACATGCCAACACCTGGAGCCGCACATTGTGATCAACAGCAGGAGCCCGTGCGAGTCATTTAAACAATTTAATCACGGGATGGACTGTGCACTGCAGCATACTTAAATAGACAAATAAATAAAATAAATCGAGTGTTTCTGTCGTCTCCTGGCACTAATTTTGCTCAACTTTATTTTTGAAAGGACGTCCGCACTCTTCTTGAGTATTCAAATTTCAATCTGGTCTGGATTTTATCGTTTCGTTTTTTTTTCCCCCCTCCCCCCCCTCATACATTACAGCTCAGCATAACACATGTTATCTGAGCTTACACACACCTGCGACTGACGATCATCACTGTGATTGACAGAGTGCCATCCCTGCCACACTCTGCCATGATTTTTTATTTTTTTTTTGGCATTTTGTTCATTTCCTCTGGGCAATAAGTACAATAATCAGTTTTAAATGTGTATTTTGTATTAATTTAGATTATTTGTTTTTTTATGCATTTTTTTAGGCCTCTTCCAAATGGTTGACATGTTGCGTTATGGTAAAAGTATTAATACAGTACATTTACAACGACCTGTGTGTCGCCGAGAAACAAAACAAAAAATGATCTTAAGCATTATCGATTTAATTTCATCAAACGTTTTAAAGAAACAACAATGTTAAGTTGATTTTTTTTCTTTTTTTACCATATAGCAAATACCAGGTCTCAACCGAATGGTAGAGATGATTCAATCAGGTTAAGAATAAGATACTGTATAGTGTCAAAACGCTAAAGAACGCTAAAAAGGTTATCAAGGAAATCAAACGTCAAAAATATGTCAAATGAGCTTTGAGTGACGAGAATATTTTTGTGTTTGCATATTTTGTTTGTTTTGCTTCACTGCCAGTTTTATATAATTGACATCTGAATTTTGTGTTATTCTGTGCCGTCCTTGTCTTGGTGGATTTTCGATGATTGGTGTTCATAGCACTCTGAAGTTTTTATCTTCTTCTTTTCTTTCTGCAGTGAATCAAAACAGGTCACCAGTTTTCATAGAATATTATGATATTACTAGACCAGCGCTCTCAACTCAAGAACCAAAAGAAAGCTTTTACAGTGTGTGACTTTTGTTTGCAAAATTGAACCAAGTTTATAAAAAAAACTGGCTTTTGGGTGATTGTGTTGGTATTGAAGAGTGGCAATGGAAAAGATGAGGAAAGAAGCCTGTGTGTGTGTGTGTGTGTGTGTGTGTGTGTGTGTGTGTGTGTGTGTGTGTGTGTGTGTGTGTGTGTGTGTGTGTGTGCGTGTGTGTGTGTGTGTGTGTGTGCGTGTGTGTGTGTTTCTAAGTGCTGCCTAACCAAACTGCACTGTCAGAACAGATCTATCTAACGCTGGACCTTGAGCCAGCTTCCCCTAAGAGGTATTAAATTGCACTGATGAAGCTTGAGTGGTGGCTATTGATTTTAGCTCGGTGCTAGCGGCTTCTCATCTCTCAGCAGGCGATTGGCCGTTCAAGCTTGATGAAGAAAGCACTAAAGATATCCTCCAACTTCACACTGTCAACAGTTCCAGGTCCTGGGTTTTCATAATGACTACGTGGGTTAAAGGGACCCAAAAGTGGTGCTGGTTTTGAGCTACATTTCTTAAATATGTGTAAATTTATCATTTAAAAAAAAAGTAGATGTTAGAACAAAATATGTGCAGACGAATGTGCTATTTCTGTAGTAACCTATAAAAAAAATTGATTCCCTTGAGCAGAAATGTTTTTCACATTCAATTCATCCAAGGAGTCTCCAGTTTCAGTGAAATCGAAGTGTCAGGGTGTTTTGCCGTTTTTTTTTTCTCGACAATCTGACTCTCATTATATTATAACAAAAATGCCAGGAACTAGCTGTTTTTTAAGCAATATCACACATGAAGGAGTGCTGTTGCGACGAATATCAAGTTTGCTTTTCACAACCACCATTTATCAACATATTACGATGTGATTCTTTTATTTAACCCATCGTTTTGCTCTGCGAAATATCCTTCCGTGGCTGCTGGAACTGACTAACCGCGACTGTCAGAGCTGGCGACTGAGTGTCAGTGTAATTAACAGGGCTGAAAAGTAGTTTTAAATTCTCACTGGTACTATGTAGCCGAAAGGTGAGGAGAATTCTTTAGACGGCCCTCTAAGGTGCTCAGGAACTTCTACTCCTGCACCATAGAGAGCATCCTGACGGGAAACATCACGAGAACATCACGGGAACAGCACCATGCAGGACCAGACGAGCTCTTCGGAGGGTGGTGCGATCAGCTGAGCGCATCATCCACACCGAGCTCCCTGACCTGCACTCGATCTACAGCAAGCGCTGCTGGACCAAGGCCAGGAAGATCGTGAAGGACCCCAGCAATGGACTGTTCTCTCTGTTCAGGTCAGGAAAGCGATTCGGCTCCCTGAAGGCCAACACGGAGAGGCTGAGGAGGAGCTTCTTCCCGCGGGCGATACGGTCTCTTAATCGGTACACCACACAGTACTGATCCATTCTGCACATCTACACATGTTTCTGCACTCACTCTGGACTTTCAGGACATTCGCCACACTAGTGGTTTCTGCACACCTGCTCACTCATGGACATTATGCACATAAGACGCTTTGAATATGACACTTTACTGCATATTTGCACACCCCTGGACATTCCGTTCTTTTATGTTCACTCCATTCCCACAATTCTATATTTTCTATTGTACAGTTAAGTTTTTCTTATTTTTCTTATATCTTCCTATAGTATATATTTAGTATTTTGTATCAAACAGATATTTTCTTTTATTCTTTCTTAGTTAAATTAGTTCTTTCTTAGTTAAATTTACTTTATATATATATATATATATATATATATATATATATATATATATATATATAAAGTATATATATTTCTTAAATTTACTTTTGTTTTAATATTTATTTCCTATATCGATATTCTTTCTTAGATAAGTAACTTTTTTGTATTATTCCTAGTAATAGTCTTGTTTTAAGGTCAGGGCAGTTGTCTAAGCATTTCACTGCATATCGTACTGTGTATGACGTGTGTATGTGACAAATAAAATTAGAATTTGAATAAACCATGGAGGTGGAGGACTTATTCCACTTTAGAATATCAGCATCATTAACCTCCGGGTTCTGGGTTGAATGAACTTTTCTCCATATTGAGGTATTACAAAATCACACCACTACATTATTAATCATTTTCCTCGAACTCAGAGTTCTGCTGGTTTTTATTTCTTACATCACACTTAATTGTATAAAAAGCAATAGACTTACAGCAAATTTCTAAATACAATGGACAATAATTCTTGTGCTATTCTTGACTTTGCTCTTGGATCTCCTGTTTCGTCTGGATTTTCGCTAACTTCATAGAATAACACTCGAACAAGCTAATGATGGTTAGCTTAAAGAGCACCTATACAGTATTGTGCATAATTTACTTCATCCAGTACAAACATGAGAATAATAACCATTCCTGCTTTTTTTATTTTATTTTATTTGGATGAGGTTTAAACAAGCAAATCAGATTTCCTTACTAATGTGACCTCACATAAGGGACACACCCTCCGCTGTACTCTGGTGGGGTGTGGCTTGCTAGTCGTTCATTGTTTCTGTAAATATCTCATTTAAGACCAGAAATATACTTTGGACATACTGTAATGTTGTACGGTCTCGTAAAAATTTTTTTTTTTTTTACAGTCACGTGACCTAACAATCTCAACATTAACAATGAAGCACGTTTCCCAGTTCATGTTGTAAAAAGACAGATTTTTTTTTCTTCTTCCACTTACTAAAGCCTAATAGCTTCTTTTATCCATGCTCTGTATACTCCAGTTAGTTTTGCATAATAGAGCAAACTGGCCTCTTCCTTTTTGTTTAATGAGTTTTCCTTTGTTGAAAGGAAATTGCCACGGCTGCACATTTCTCCTCTGAATCTCCCCTTTCATTTTCCAATTCCGATACACTTGCGAGCCGACACTCCCCGAATGACTTATTATTCTACCCATAAACGAATATAGCTCGCTCTTTCCAGAACGTTCTTTAATTCTCCAGCAATCTGGAATGCAGAATCCCTCGGGCAAAGAAACCGACTAAGGGTAGACCGCCGACGATCTTTAATAAGACGGTGAATCAGTAGGCGGTGATAAATAACTACAATCTTTATTTTATGAAGAACAAACCCGAAATACAGAATGTAAAGAATGTGCTAACCCTGATTGCTGGTTCTGTTTAATTAGACATCAAGTTGAAGGGCAGGAGGGCTGGTTCAGACCAGAGGCATGGACGACCACCACACCAGGTCATTTCTTATCAATCACGCATGAGGAACGCAGGGCTAATTGCCACGGCTTATTAATATCACCAGCTTTATTTTTATTGCCACGCATCTAAGAAAGCCTGAGAACTGGCATGTACACTAAAAGACTGGTGCCTGAGGACACGTCAGCCTTTTGGGATAAACATGGACTGTACATGTCAAGGTTGATGAGGACATGCGGAATAGTGAGAGCTGAAAAAATCCAGCATCCCGGGGTTAAATGGTGAGTAAGGAGGGGGGGGGGGGGGGGGGGGGGTTGGTGGATATGTTGTGCTTTAACTGAGCAAGGAACACCAATGAATATGGAAATGGAAATGGAGAGTCGAAAACTGACATGGAGACGCATGGAGAAAGAGAAACAAAGCGAAGAGAAGATCTCCAGTAGCAGCAGTCCATTGATTCCGTATGGATTCTCACATTTACCATAAACATCTAGACAGATCAGTAATGTTGATCAATTCCAGTGCATTGTTACTTTCCTCATCGTAATTACAATATTGAATATATAGGGAATGTAGTTATTTTACTGGGAAAATATTACATTCATAAATGTAAATTTTCATCAACACTCCCAAAATTATATAAGTTTCTTTGTGATTTCAAATACCAAATTACAAGAATAAAAAAGGTTAACACCAAAAAAAGTGCCAAACTTGTGAATTTATACAATGATATGATCAATATTACATAAATTTTGCTTTTTACACTTGTACCATTTTAGTTTATACACTTCGTTTGTATTATTGTTTATTTTACTTTTACTTAATGTATTAATTTATTGTTATTGTTTATCTCTTTACTGCTTTTGATAATACAATGTCATCCATTATTATACTGTAATATTGAAGTTGTTACAATAAAAAAAATATATATATATATTGAATTTACTCTTTAAGAATCTCCGAATTATGACATCAGCCATGACAACAAATAGTCTCTCCAGTGTCATCATCATCATCTTCTTTTTCTTCGTCCTTCTTGTTTAATGGTCGTTGGAATCCAGTAGGTTACATCACCCCACCTGTAGGCCTCGTCCTTGTTCATCGTCCGCAGCGCCACGATCATATCATCTGATGACGTGCTTAATCATTCATACAGGGAAAACGAATGGGTCGGAAAACTGAGGCCACATACTGCAAGACAGTGAGCAAGCGAACAGGTCAGTGCTCATATCAATAAACATTGATTTTAGAGGCCCATCCCGTGGTTGAACATGTCTTCCTCAGAAGAAATCCAGTTTTCCACGCTATGAACCCTCTAAACAAGTTGTTTGTCTATGTTTGTTTCAGTGATTTTGGCTCGCTCTTTCTCTTGAGCCTCTCAGTGGTTCTGGATGGATCAAGCCAAGGAGTTGGCAATTCTCTAAGCTACAGTATTTTTGCAATATTAAACAGCTGGCCTTCAATGTTCTTTGATGGTCCCTCCACTGTCCATAAACATAAACTGCATGGTGATAGTAGACTGGTGGTGTCTTTGCGAAAGCTCATCTCAGGCTTGCCTGGACGTGGGTCAGAACTGGGATCACATGCCCAAAATAATTCACCCACTGCTTTCAGACATACAGGTTTACTGTAGACTAGAGTCTTGTAAAAAGTTCAAGGCTCGAAAGCCCATGCTTGCTGAGTGCTTGGGTTACAGGTGTGAATGTTTGGGGCTTTTGGCAAGCAGAAATATGCGTGTGTGTGTGTGTGTGTGTGTGTGTGTGTGTGTGTGTGTGTGTGTGTGTGTGTGTGTGTGTGTGTGCATAAGTTTCCAAGACAAGCAAGGGTATGTACTGTACCATAGCACATGCTGTTTCCAGGGCAGAACGGTGCTTGTGATTCTCAACCAAGCGCTTCATCTCCATCTCTTTTTTGAAAGACTCGCAATAAAACATAATCATGAATCGCAGTGATAAACTTCGGATTTTGTCCGAAAACATCAAAACATGTTAGAAGAATGTGAAAATTATTTGACAGTTCTACATTTGGAATGAGTCCATCACACACGGTGTTGCTGTGGTTTGAGGGTAAATGATGCGAATCCTAGCTCAGCACCGGGAGCTGCTGAGATGGATGGGTCGGATGGAATTTCAGCCGGACTTGAGTGTTTGCAGGTACACTGGCGAATGGCATGACGCAGTAAACACGGGGTGTAAAGTGTGAACGCTCTGCTGCTGACGCCAATGGAAACAATTGTGGAAAAAGATGGTGTTTGCTAGAAGCTATACGAGTTATGAACTCGTGCTTTCTTATCTGGGGTTTCAAACATGGTTTCCAGGCCCCTGCTTCTTATAGTTAAATTTGCCAACTTTCTGTTTTTTTTTTTTTTCTTTTAATTCTGCAGCTCTGTAATTTGGCCAGTGTTCATTTCCGGTTGGTTTGAAATAAGGCATCAGTTTTTGGCGTTGATTTCCGCCGCTCTTTCACACGTTTTCCTTTATTCTTCGCCAGAGGCCGGGAAGTGCCTCATTAACCATCAACTCACGCATACGTTATTATTCCCATGCGGAAATGACATTATTATGGAGTGACCATCCTTTTAGGAAAACAGCCAAACCTTAATAGATGAGTTGCTACATCTTGGGGAATGTGTTGAGGGAGGTGTTTTTTCACACGCTATTAAAAAAAAAAAAAGAAGTTGTTTTTGGGACGCCTCCGTGTCTATCCATTCAACTCGCAAAATGACGATGTCTTTTGATAGGTGTTCGTCAGCCCAACAGGGGAGGGTGTCACCATGTTTAGGCTTTGTCGGCTTGTAAAAGCTGCTCTGTCTCGTTCTCTGTGTGGGTCCACCAGCATTCATCGCGAAGAAAGGACCACAAATCACTTTGACCTCTTTTGCCCAGCCAGGGTTAGTATTCCGTTTTGATGAGGAGGTCATTCTTTTCCAACATGACTGTTTATCTGCTTTAATTGGCCAACGAGTAAGACAGTTAAAGACGCATCAATCTCTGGTTATTTCTGGTCTTTTCAGCAGCGGTTCTCTTTCTTTGCTGAGGTTCCGGTGGGATTGACTGGCTCGATCATGCTGAGCAGCCTCCATCCGAAGGGAATCCCAGCCAGATAAGTCTCAGGACTTAATAGATGCCAGGAGGCCAAGACTGATCAGAAACAAGCTCACGCACTCACTGTCTTCGGAGAAGAAAAGCAGAGCAGGCTTCCTGGCAGTTTGATGGCACACGGCGCAAACTTCGAAATGCTGACTCGTTAAAGGAAACCTCAATATTTGTCATGTGTTTGATGATTCTGGCGCTGACTTGATGGTTAGTGCTGTATTTTTGTTGTTCCTGGTTGGGGTAAAAGTCACAGTTATGTTGTTCAATGATAATGACCAGGTTTTACCGTTAGATCCTAATAAAAAAATAATTTTTCAAAAACAGCATGTATTGCTTTTCTCGCTCCAATGACTATTAACAAGTTGTTAATGAGAAATCCAGTGTACCAGTAGTGGAAACACTGGTGGACTCAAAGTTCCACAAGGCAGCTTGACTCGGCCCGGGTGTGAGATTTACGAGACAAGTGCCATGGTGGAATTGGTAAGAAATTTGAAGTTTTAGAAGCTAATCTTTTCGAGCACAAGGTATAGATGATGAGGTGACTTAAGCTCCGCCGCACCATTCTCTTCTGGTAACAGTCAATTCCTACTGGCTCCACTTCCCGCCAGTAGTAGGTAGATCTGGGAAGATGGCACGATTTATACAGTAAGCCCTTCATGAAATGACGAGCCGACTGACCGCCTCACCTTGACTTGAGCAAAACGGGGAGCTCCGTTTTATGAAAAGTATAACTCTTTCTTCGTCAAGTAGAAGAGCAACAAAAGAAACATGGAGCGTTCCAGTGATTTTAACCGCTGTGGTGATTTCAGGAAACGAGCCCAGTCGGATAGAACTAAGTGATGAAACTGTGCCAGTCAGCCTTTGGCTCCGCTGAGAATTCAACATGACAAATCTTTACTCAGACATTCTTAAGCTGCTCTGGCCACTGTGCCAGGCCCGGCTTGGCGACGCTTAGAGTTATGATGTGAGCCGGGGCTGG
This sequence comes from Clarias macrocephalus, assembly GCA_011419295.1. Lineage (NCBI taxonomy): Eukaryota > Metazoa > Chordata > Actinopteri > Siluriformes > Clariidae > Clarias > Clarias macrocephalus. Next base: position 43,715 of record JAAGKR010001566.1, on the reverse strand, counting down.
AGCGATACACTTTTTTCCTGCCCGCTCGGGTAAAGACGTGTCATAAATCTATCACAGACATCTTCATTCAGGGAGGCTGTGCATGATGGTTTTATAGGCAGAGGCTGTGAATTGAGACTGTAAAGCAAGCAGTGGTTATAAGAAACCATGCAAGGTACAGTATGTGTGTACATGCATTGCTTTTACATTGAACACCTAGTTTGGCTTTGACTCCATTGCGCAGGTTTGCTCAAAGGATTTAATTGTACGAAAACAAGCTGCAGGCAGATTTCCATTCCATAGCTACATGTAGGAAATGTTGAACGATCAAGCTTTCCTTCTTTCCTTGATGTTTGTAAATGTGGCGTTCATAAGTAATACAGCTCCCTCATGAATCATTTTGACAAACCCAGTGCAAGTACAGTGGATCGATGCTTGCGGGACCAAATTTGGACAAGGTGTCGCATTTCATTATCGCTGACAAACAACTTACTTTTTCCGTGACGTAGCAGTTAGTAATTACTTATAGCAACGCGTAAATAACGTCCAGCTCCTAAAACGTTTTTGTGAACAGCGTACAAAGGCAAGTATTGAGTTTAGTCCATAGTGCTAGTTTAGTCCAGTCTAAGTGTGTTCTTGTGCCTGTGTACATTATGACAAATAGTATAAGTGCCCATGCACTGCAGTAAACGGTATTATGTGCCTCCGTGCATGGGTCCAGTCCGTGGTCATTAACGTATGTTTTTTTTATGAGGCATTCACGGCCCTCTGGAGACAACGCCGATGGAGAGCGCTCTGAACGGCTCCATTGACTGCGCCAACTTCAACTCCCGGCTAAAACCAACAGCAGAATTACACGCTTTAGTGAGCAAGGCTCCTATAAACCCGTCCTGAGAGAATGCTTGGACCCCGGCCCTTGGTGACTCTCCGTCTCAAATGGCGACGGGATGGAGGAAGGGAAGGGAAGGGAAGGGAGGGGGCTGGTGATGCTGTTGTTTTCTTCTCCGCATACCGCAGCTTGGAAGCGAGGGAAACGCAAACATCACGACTTGGAACTCCCAAGGAAAACAAGAGACAGAGGCTCCGGGCTCGGGACAAGCTTAAAAGATTTCACGTTTAAAAAAAGAAAATCTCAATTAGTCTTTCAGATTGATACTTTATCTTCCTTGCCAGCCGAAAGTGAAGTAAATTTAACAGCGAAGCCAGAAGCAGTGGAGCGCGGTAGAAAAGGTCCGGTGGGGATTTCCATTCCAAAGCACATGCCCTTTCTTCTTTTCTTAAAAGCTGTTGTTCGGGACATTGTCCGGGTCCGTTGGGACGAAGCCCTTTCTCCCTCATTAGGGTCCCTAACTAGCACTAGTTTGCGCTCGACCTCATCTATCAGAGCACCTAATTGTTCTCACAGCAGGATTTTATCGGCGTAGGGTAATTTTCGCTGTTCCTTTCGGGACTGTGCTCATTTGTTTTTTACTGCTTTGTGACGTCTTTAGGGGCCCTATTAGTGCCTCGATATGGGTGTCTCTAAGGGTGACGGGGGAAAAATCCGAACCAATTACCTGTTAATCCAAGACAGAGAGAGGGGAAAGAAGGAATGTGAGATGGAAAGAGAGGAAAAATAGACAAAACAGCAAGGCAATATGAGGTGTTTAGGACACCTCCAGGGATTGCCAGTTTGTGATGAAATATGGCCGTGCAGTTGAAGGTGCTGGGAACTTCATCTCTGCCTGTCTCACCAAGCAGGTCCATGAATTATAGCAGGGTCCTGAGAGGCAGAGAGCATAACCCTGAGAATGAAGCTGCTCGTATTCACCGTGCGCACTAATTGGTTTGGTTGGCTGCTGTTCCTCGATCTACACACACACACACACACACACACACACACACACACACACACACACACACACACACACACACACACACACAGAGGCTCTGTTGAGTTCAGTGAGCTCAGACTACTTTGGGATGCCTGGCTGGTCTTCTAGCTGCACCAGGATGCTTCGTGTGCTGGTGCTTTAGGTCAAGGGTGTCAGACTCATTTTAAGTAACGTGCCAGTTTATTAAGCGCCACATTGCACACAGTCTGGTGTGGAGCAGACTGACCCCACCCCTTAAAGTTTTGGAGGTTAATAACACATCAATAACTCATATTCAAGGCCTCCATTTACCAGTGATTATCAGCACTGTACATCAACCCCAAACATCAACAACACATTTTTCTTCCAATTTACAAATTACAGTATACGGTATTGTCCAATACACTGTGTATTATATAAGTATTCACACCCCTTTAAACTTTTCCACATATTCCAGTATGACAATAGGTTTGAAGATTGTGTTTTCACAAAAAAAAAAAAAAAAAAAAACATTGACATTGTGTACATATTTTCAGTCTGAAATTAGTTATTCTGGAAAGAAACATCATATCAGCCATAACATTACGACCACCTCCCTAATATTGAGCAGGTCACATATCTACAATTTAAAATATCTACAATAACTACAATATCTTAAAAATATGACATTACAATACTGTCTTACAACACAGCTATAATATCTTAGATTTGGTTGCAAAAATTGTGCAAACTGTGCAGTAACAACATTATCCAAGTGCAATTCATTACAACAGAACTGTGCAATAACATTTTAAACTGTGCAATATTAGAAATGACGACTTTTTAAACTGTCCAATATTACTCCAGTGCAATTAGTTTGTTTGAAAGTGCAATTATTGTTTCGTCTTTACTTTTTCTCTTATATTTTATAAAATACACTGTTTTTTATTTGCACAATTTGTTCTTTTCTCGAATAAAGGGATATCTCATCTCATCTCATCTCATCTCATCTCATCTCATCTCATCTTATCTCATCTCATCTCATCTGATCTTATCTCATCTCATCTCATCTTATCTGATCTTATCTCATCTGATCTTATCTCATCTTATCTCATCTTATCTCATCTCATCTCATCTTATCTCATCTTGTCTCATCTTATCTTATCTCATCTTATCTCATGTTATCTAATCTTATCTTATCTTATCTTATCTCATCTCATCTCATCTCATCTCATCTTATCTCATCTTGTCTCATCTTATCTCATCTCATCTCATCTCATCTCATCTTATCTTATCTTATCTCATCTTATCTTATCTTATCTTATCTTATCTTATCTTATCTTTCTATGCTCGTTTCCACCACATCAGCTTCAGGGACAAAATGTTCCACGGTAATGAAAGATTCTAACTGTAGCTACTCTGACAAGGGCAGAAGTGTGATGGCCGCAAGGCTGGATTGGAGCAACTTCCTCTTGTGGGATGTTCCTGGGTTGCACTGGGCAGGACATACTGTACCAAAAGTGGTCCAAGGAACTGAAAATGGTGAACCGGCAGCAGGGTCATGAGTGGCCCTATCTATAGATAGATAGATTATGAACTAGTGCACATTGATATTAGCACATTTTGTGAATTGTTTATTAGCTTAGAGTTTATAGGTGTGATTTAGAGGTTTGGTCATGAAGTTGTTATTAATGTTAAGAAAAAATGATGTAATGAAAACCAGCGTTGCTTCTGAGCTTAGTCCTTCTCCACATGACCCCCACTGAAGGCGACACACTTCTCCAAACGACGGATGAGCTCGTGGAGACCGTCTTTCTGTTTGGCTCTTGAGGAAAAGTTCTACCTCGGTAATCACCTCGTCGTCGTAAATGCCAGCGGAAACTAAATGGTTTCTTCAAGTGATGGAAGAGGAAGAAGTCATCGGGTGCCACTTTACCACCGAAGCATCGTCACCGTACACGGCAACCAGTCCGTCGTGAATCTCCTTTGCATAGCTTCCCTACGAATAACAGCACGACCTTCAATTTTTTAAACCTCTAGCGGCATTGTGCGGAACTACTTTGTTTTTCTTCTTCTCATTTCCAGAGACGTAATTTGGCCAAATATTTTCAGTTGTTCATACAACAATATGGATTGTATGACCGCTCCTCCCAGAGATGAGATGATATTCATCTAGAACACGGTTTCCAGATTCATTTAGGTGTCTGGACCAGAACGTTTATCAGGCTGTGCGTATGGAAAAACCACATGGAGATCCGGTATTCTAAGGACGTAGCTTTAGTAATTAACTAGCTGCTCTCTTAATACTGACCGGCATAAATCATTTCTATCTAATCTTACAGTATAACCTCGCGTTATATTAATATCCTCGTGTGACATCAGAGCAGCAAGACCACCGTAGTCTTTTCTTGATTGCAACATAAACGCCTGAAACATCATCTTTCTTGAGGATGTGGCCTCACTTAGAACTCGACCGGACTGGCAAAGGATGAAACGAAATTTTGGGATAAGGACTAATGCGTTCGTTTGATGGTGGACGTTTCCTTTAATGTTGAACCCAGTTCTCAGTTCAGATTGCAGGTGAACAGTAACACCAGCAGCAATTTCACATCCATTACTGTCTCCAGACGCACCATTCTGTGTGCATGTGTGTGTGCATGTGTGTGTGCGCGTGTGTGTGCGTGTGTGTGCACTGTAGTACTGCAGTCACTCACTCATTGTGTTTAATAGAGCGTGGCAGGACTCTGCGCACGAGAACGCGACTCTAATTAAATCACCGCTCGTTTTCTGCCTCACTGAGGCCGCTGCACCGCGCTGTCAGATAATCAGCCGAACCTCTGCAATTACACACACTCCCAGCAGACGCAAACACTACCTGATGGAGGGTCAAATTAAGGACCGGGCCAATTGCTGTGAGCATTTGGAGCAGCTTGGTTTAATTCGTCGGTGTAGGGGGTCGTCGTCATAACCGTAACCTCGGCTGGGTTCAGAGAAACTCACACGTATGTACTGTACTGTACACACACACACACACACACACACACACACACACACACACACACATAGTGTATTATGTGTAAGAGAGAGTGCATCTAAACAAATCGTAAAAGAGTGTGTGTGTGTGTGTGTGTGTGTGTGAGAGAGAGCGAGAGAGATGTTTCCCACCCGCTCAGTTTTCTACCCACTGTCAACTCTAATGAACTTTTATTGACTGTGACACTGCGAGCACAGACACAGCGACCCTCTCCCCCACTCCGAAAGTCAGAAAGGGAGCTCGCGCCACACGCAGCACAAGATTCATCTACACATCTGCCCCATACAGTGAGAAAGGACATGATGAATGATGCAGAAAAAGTGTCTATGACACTGTATAAGAGTAAAAGTACACGCCTGCGTATCATCGCAACTCCAATCACGTGCGCTTCCCACCATAAATGTGCTCCACCATCAGTTACTAATCCTATAAAACCTCGACCAAACAGTGTTTGCATGTCTGGCTGCTATTCCACAAACTCCTTGATCCGGAACCACCTCTTCGATTAGCTGTAATTCCAGCCGTCAGGACCCTTTGCCCTTTTTCGAGCGCTAGCGCCTTTTCCTCACGAACGAACATGGCGCGCCGCTCTCACCTTCCTCCGTAAACATCACAGAGCCTCGGGGTCTCGGACCCCCAGTGTTTGTGTAGCATCGTCAGGAGGAGCCGCGCATCAGAAATCCGCTCGGCCTGATTCCCGTCACTTATTCAGTCGTTTATGAACCACCCATGGTGTTTTGTCTAAGACTTATCTCATGATAGTCTGTATTTAATGCCTGTAAGCCTCTGCGGTCCCGCTGGGCCTGATCACAGATCAGTTAATACGCGATTGAAAGCCTGTGAATGATGGAGGCCGTTCGGGGTGATGGGTGAGATTATTATCAGGATTTTTGAGGTCAGAGGAATTCCTAGCAGCTTCCAGGACTAGACAGAGAACGGCCAAGCAGCAGATAAAGGGATACTGTAGGTATGTGTGCATATGGATTATATACTGTATATTTAAACAACATCCTAGTTTATAGGATACACAATCTGACTCTGGATCAGAATTTTTAATGCGGCCTTTGGATTACAACAGGACGAAAAACGATTTTAACGATCGCTAAAATTAATAAAATCTAATTGTTGCCCGTAGTTTGTGAATGAGTGTGTGTGTGTGTGTGTGTGTGTGTGTGTGTGTGTGTGTGTGTGTGTGTGTGTGTGTGTCAGCGTTGTAGTATACAGTATGTAAATTATATTTATGTAATATATAAATATATTCTTTAATACATATAATAGAACTACTGTATATGCAGTATATGCACAAATATAATATATTAAAAATATATAAATATTTAGTTTATATATATATATATATCCTGTTTTTGTGTTTAATATTCCATTAGACTTTTGAGCAATTAATCGTGTCGAGTTGCAGAAATAATGATCTTGTGTGAGATCAATAGAAATAAGAAGTGGAGCCCTGTAATCTAGGCTGCTAATACGCGAGTTGACCTCTGACCTTTTTCCCCTCTCAGGACCAGGAAGGGCACATAATGGCTTCCATGAAGGTCTGAGGGGGCCCTGTGACTTCTGAGCCAAGCGTTCGTTGGTTGGACGGCAGGTTAATGGCGACCTGTCACTTTCCGTCAGCTTCGATTACGCCGTGTTTGTCCGTGTTTATTAGTTTGCCGTGCGCTGAGGTGATCTGCGTTTTATTACGCGCTTTCTGAAAGTGATCCGCGCTGAAGCTTACTCCCACACACACACACACACACACACACACACACACTCGCACACCGATCACAATTCTCACATTTCTGAAAATAGGACTGTAAACAGATTTCCGTCAGACATGCTTGTATGTTTTGGTACTAAGCAGAGCTGCGCGCTTTCTCAGTCAACCCAAAGAAAAAGACGAACGAGAAGAACGAGGAGAATCAGAAGAAGAAGAACAATGTTCTGGAAGCAATCCGGTGTAATTTCGGTGTATGTTACACCAGCATGAGAAACATCTGAGGATCCGTGTTTCATCTGATTCAGCTCTGGTTGGTGGGAACATGCACTGTGTCAAAGTGCCAGCGCTTTCAAAGCGTTCGCCGTGATGCTAGTTCCAAACCGTTCCTGCTGACGGAGGCTTACGGTCTGTCGAGATTAGCATTTACATGGGCGAAGCTGCGTTTGGTGAGAGACGTGGTTAATACAACGGCATGTGCGATCGATTGAGTGTGAGGGCGCACAACCGTTTGTAGCGCTGTGTAAAAAGGCCACAAAGAGTCCATGCTGAGGTCGTAAACCGAGTCTGGGTCATGAACAGTGTGCAGCTAATAAGCTAAGAGAAGTCAGAAGGTCATGAGCGAAGAGAAAAGGCCTGAGACGTGAACTGCGCTGACATGCGTGGGGTTAAACTCCTGGCAGAAGTGTGAGGTCATAAACCAGAGGTTAGGAGTCAGCAGCATGCAGCAGTAAGAGTCTGAGATATACAGTATATATTTCTACTGAATTTCTGTTTTTGAACTGTTTTTATTATTTAGTGGAAAAGTTAACAACTGTATACTAATCAGTGTTGAGGGTCGTTACTTTTTAAAGTAACTAATTACATTACAAAATGACTGTCATTATAAAGTGATCCGTTACATTACTTGCGTTACTTTCTGATAAAAGTAACTAGTTCGAGGACTTTTCCATTGCAGAAAATGAAAACTCCTTTGTGCTTCCTCATGCATGTTGTTTTAGTCGAGACCTTTATAATTATTCTACCATCATCACTCAGCGAAGTTTGGCCCATAATCTGTTAACTACTAACACCCCTGTCTCACCTACGCGGTGGCCGTAAGTACGGGTCATCTTGATTCACCGCGAGTTTTGGCCTCTGTGATTAGCTTTCCATCTTTCCGTGCGCGGCCCTGCATAGTCAAACCACATAGGTGAGATAGGGGTATAACAGCAGGAATAATAGGGAGGGGCGGGTTATCGTGGGCGGGGCTTGTAGGACGACTTTCTCTCACACACACACCGAGTATTCTAAACGCGTTACACCCAACACTGATCCTAATTAGAGGGCACGGCCAAAATATGGTACTGGTGCTAAAGTGAATTTTCAGATAGACTCATACTGTATAAAGCCATTTTTCATAACACTTAATGCTTCTTATCCACGGATCCACGTTTAATTATTTGTAAATACGCATACACATTTATATTTCTATCAGATAAAAAGCAACATATTTGCTAAATACAGTTTCCCGCCCTTTTACTGTAAGTCCGTAGTTTCCGTTACGTTTTTGAATTCAAATCTTTCAACGGTCTTAACTGTCATTCAGATGAAACTTTGCCAGTTTAAATTTCACATGAAAGGACATGAACATGAAAAAGTGCATTGCTCTAAAAAAATTAACTTGACATGATCACATGAATACAGTTTATAAATATAAAGATGGCCAAATCCAAAGTGCATGTGGATTGATGGGGTTTATACTGTATACGCTTCTGATCCTCCATCCATCCAGTCACGAAGCAGGAGGTGAGAAGTGTTCACACAAAACGGAGTAAACTTCCACTGAACGGTTGGAAGCAGGAACACGACGCATTGAAGTGTGAATAAAAATGCTTACAGTACTGTGCAAAAGCCTTGACCCTGCTTGTGCTTCCAAGTCAGACTCAGTCTTGTATTTTCATGTAGGCTTGAGGAACAGTTCCCCAGGCTTCCTAAAGGACTCGCGTTTTATTTGCACTCTGGTCATCTGAGCAGGTTCTGTGTAATATGTTTTGTTTGTTAAGCCACACAGTGACGTAGGACTCATTCAAGCATAAAAATCATCTTACTTAAGGCATCAACCTGTGAGAAACAGGTGCAGATGACAAATAATGAGGCTGGCGATTAGTACACTGGACACGCTGGCGAGAGAAGAGAGGGGAGAGTAGTAGGAAAAGTTCATTTTAAAAACTTTTTTGTTAAGCTGCTTTGAGACAATGTACGTTGTTTAAAGCGCTATATAAATCAAACTGACTTGAATTGAATTTAAAAAGCGATGCAGCAGGGCTTTAGTCCTTCAATCTGTACACTCTGCGTAAAGCTTATAAAACTTTAACTTTCAACTTAGTAATCTCTTAAAATCGATAATTTGCCGAATCACTTGTTTGAATCCGATGTTTTCGCGCCGCTACTTTACTTTACACTTGATTTCAAACTAATATGATGTAAAATGTCGATGAAAAACGAGCAAGAAAACAATCCGCTTCTGTTGTTTGCTTCGTTTTTAGCTAACAAAGAAACGCAGTGCTAATTTCTAACGTCTGTGATCGTTCAAATGCACGCCCGCGACTTTAGCACGCTAACCTTTCGAAAAATACAGCGCCAACCAACAGATTAACACCAGAACCCTCAAACCTCAGCCTATGCGCGTTTAATGTGTTTCAGCTTAAAGTTTCATATTTAGTCCTTTAATTGTGTTTGAATAGTACTTTTAGCATTTTTGCTTTTTCGTTTTTTTGGAACTGTACCGCCAAGACACGGGACATAGAAATCGCTAATTATGTTCAGTCGAGATTTTCACTCAACCTTTAAGAATGAAAATGACTTGCCCTGCGAATTATTGTACTGCGAGTGCCACGTACCAAGATGTTTCAATTACTTCAGAAATACAGTCAGGGTGTGGTTCCTGTGTCAAACATAAAACAGATTCCTCAAATCCGATAAAATATCAAAAGAACCCAGTCCCACAAAGAGCTAAATGAGAAAAACGTTTGAAAAAAAAGGGGGGAGAAAAAAATCGAAGACAACAAAGACCCGCTGACTGCTTTACATCCACGTTCATGTTAGACCCGGCACACATATGACCTGCGGACGTGTAGATCTCCAGCGATATCCTTCCATCAATCTGACTTTCCGAAGTTCACATCTTGCTGTTTGTCCCACCTCGCGTGACCTTTCTGTCAGATCATTCGTGTCAAACCCGGCCCAGATTGCGTCCAAAGCAAATTCATTATCTCAGGATGTGACATCGGGGCGGGGGGGGGGGGGGGGGATGGGGGGGGTGTCGGCCTGATGGAGTTATTTAAGCATGCGGGTCGATCGGGTAGAGCGTTGCGTTTGAAGAAGATTGGACGGAGATTGAAAGAGCATGACCGACGGTGCCTGGATGGAGTTAGGAGCTGTGAAGAAAGCAGGTATGGAGAATCAGGTTTCCTTTTTTTTTTAAGGCTTAACCACAAAATCCAGTTCAGTTCTTTCCACTTACAGGGCGGATATTTGATATGCAAGAATGTTCAAATGTTTGCAATCGAAAATCCAGAATAGTCTTGAACACTTTTTTTTTTCTTCTAATTCCTTTGTTAAAAATAAAATATAAGTCTGAAAGGATGTATAACCTAATTTCTGTCACATTAATGTTAAGTCGTATTATTTCCAGATGAACATATTCGGTATATACATAACTATAAAAAAGCCATAAATGTCATTTTTAAGACTGTTATAGACTCCAGTGCTCCGAGGCAGGTCCTTTCACCCCTGAATCTCCATCGTTTTATCTTTCATGAGCTGAAGAGTACAGCTGAGACACACTGCCATCTAATGGAACATCTCCAGACCCTCAGACGAGTCTCCTCTCCATCACGAGCATCTGATCGGCTCGACATCGGCTTGCTCTCTGTTTCCTTAATCGCCAGTGACTAAGCTGTACAGCAAAGAAAAGTCACATCGACATCAAACATTTAAAAACATTATTGTTTATTAAAAATATTCTTTAACAAAAACATTATTGTTTACATTATTGTTGCATACTGTACATGTTATACATGTTTTTTTATACATAATTCTTTTTACGCAGCTTAAATACAATTATACATTTTTACGCGTAATTCTCTTTTCATCACATATGAATCCTTATAATGTAGTGTGTGTTTTATTATTTAATATGTTGCTTTTAAATGACTCTATTATATTTACTGTATATTCACCAGATTTTTACACATTTTTTACATGTATTGTGTATGTTTTTTTTAATGATTCATTAAAATTTAGGATTCATTTATTTTCACATTATTTTTCACATTTTATTGTATTTTTTTTTTTCACATCAATAATTTATGTACCCGTTGTTCATTTTTCTAAATCTTGGGCACATCTTTATTTACACATTCGATTTTATTTGACCTCATAGTTTATTTATTTTACTGCAATTTTCCTCACATAATTGTTTTAATTTCACTTGACACAATTCGTCATTCAGTTATGCATGTGTGATTTTTATGCTTTTTTATCATTGATTTTTCTCCATGTCATTTCATCTTCATGCATTTTTTATTTCACATATAACCTTTTTTTCACATAATGATAAATCAATTATTTGTCAAATGATTTTTTTTATATATGGAGCATTCAGTTGTATTTTTTTATTTTTCATTTATTTTTATTTTTATCTGATGTTGATTTGATTTTGATCTGATTTTCCTCAAATAATTAATTGACTCTCAGGCCTTCACATCACTCATATTATTTTTTTCCCAGTGGGATTTTTTTTATAAATAATTTTTTAAATATGATTTCTCACTTGTACCACATGTTTTATTTTTAATATGATTGTTGATTTCATTTGAAGTGTTTTTCTTTATTCATGTTGAGAATCATGCAATTCATAGTTTCCCATGCAGTGCATATATTTCACGTATTAATAATTCACGTATTGTGTATATATTGATTTTTTTTCCCTAAAGGATCTATTCTTTTTTTTTTTCTCACTGTTTTTCTCTCATACTGTTCACATAATGACACAAACTTTTATTTCTATTCATAAAGAAAATTCCATTGCATTCCAGCCTGGCGCTTAGCGTACCCTGTATAGCCACCAGGTCCACAGCCACCCTCATCAAGAAACAGTGAACCTCACTCGGTTTTCCACACATCGGTCCTATAATGACATTTGAAGTGCATGTGATTTCTCTGTAAGATGTCTACGCCCTGGCTGGCCTTGAGCATGTCTGTTTGATATTAAACGAAGGTTGCTGGAAGGGAAAAAAAAAAAAATCTTTTCGTAGCTGACAAAAGCCATGCAGGGAGGTCTGTCATTTTCTTGGCGTTTTGGCTTATTGTTGCATCTCAGAGAAGATGTCGCACCACCACGGACGGACACAAAGCATCGGGCGTCTGGCAGTGCCTCTGTAAACAGCAGTTCTTTAGCAAAGCCAAGGGCGAAACAAATCAGCAAGCAATGGCACACTGGAGAGCAGTGAATAAACCACAGAGTTTCAAAGGACCAGAAACACCAAACAGTTCGGATCAAAAGGTACGCCAGCCAGTCTGGAGTTGTCGCATCGGCTCATTTCAGTTCCAGAAGCTGTAACGGGGGCTGCAGATTCAGTTCCACTCCTGTAGAATGTGATTCATTGCTGGCACGTTGTGCCTGTCTTCACTTGGACGGAGGCCAGGCGCTTTCTTACTGTGCCATTGAACCTGGTGATGTAGACTTGAAGTAGTTCTACTTACGATTCAAACAGCCATGGAGAGCCATGCTGAGAAACGCGCATATTGGCATTCGGAAATATTTCTCTGCCGTTTTTTTTTTTCTTTTTTTTACAGGTTTTGTCAGGTATTTCAGTCTACATTTTTTCCACAGCACACTGGAATGATGGACAAACTTTCATTGGAATTCATTGAGCCAGAGGATCAATCCTATAAAAAACATGCAGTTGACAGCGGTTGGAATCCAGTAGGTTACATTACCACCAACTGTACTTCTCACCCTCCCTCGTTTTCCCGTCCACTTAAAGACGATTTTCCAGACCAACCTTCCTTAAAAACATCTACAGTAAGCACTTCCACACTTTCTTCTCGACACGTTTCCTCTCAGTACCACTTTGCATCTTCAGCTGGAGTTCTGTAAGTGGCACCACCACCAGCAGATCTTTCTCTTTAGCTTCCCTGTCCTTTAATCAAAGATCCCCCCCCCCCCCCCAATTCTGACCTCATATAAGAAGAGCCCCTCCCTCAGCTTATAACAGCCCAGTTCTGCTGTTCTCAGGAGTGGGCGTGGCAAAGCAGTAGCTCATTTACATAAGCACTCTATTCAGCTATCTAGGAATCTCTGTAGTCCAACTAGACCATGGAGGTCACTGGTATGGACCACTGTATTTATTCCCATTTGTATGGCTGTGGTAGGACCTTTGGTCAACATTCACACACTACGGGCAATTTGGGAACATCAATTAACTCACCAAGCACAGGGAGAACACGTGAACTCCATGCACATGGACGCACCACGGAAATCAAATCGAGACCCGGGAGGTGCGAGGCAACAGTGCTGACCACTAATCCACTGGGACACCACACATAGACTCCAAAACAGGGCATTTTAAGAAGATGGAAAAATAAAGGGAGTTTCCTTTATTCATTCATTCATTCATTCATCTTCTATACACCTTGTCCAGTACAGGGTTAACATTTTTGGGCACTAGGCGAGGTACACCTTGGATAGAGTGCCAATCTCGTGCAAGGCATAAGGGAGTTTATGGTTTTCAAAAGTGCATTATCTGAGAGCATTTCAACTGGGGCATTAACTGACATATTTTGGGTGAGCTTTGTGACATGGTTTATAGAAATAATAAAATATGACTTTTTAAAATTGGAATCACAAGCTGCTTGTCTCTGAAACAAATATATGAATGAATGAGTAGAAATTCCCATCTGGCATAGAAGTGCTGACACATTTGTACGTCCCATCCTGAGTAGAATCCTGAATCATTTTGCCTTCAGCACCAGAAACCAAAATTGAAAATTTTTATTAAACGTATAAAAGAAACAACATGAAACCATGACCTGTGGGATTCGGCACCTGTTCTGGTCTCAAAGCCAACCGTCCATGTCTGTTTGGGCAGGACACGCAGTCCCATCTCTGAAATAAACTTTGCACCTAAAACCAATGATTTCTCACATAGTCCACTTCCAATTAGGAAAAAGCCCTCGGCCCCTGAGGGACTGTTCGCTGCGTAACCTTTCGTAAAACTGAACAGAGCAAAACCGACAGCTCGGGGTGAAACCACGGAATGCTGATCAGCCAACCAGAGGCTTCGTCTTCATCAAAACAGATTTATATCACGGCCAATCAACTTTGCCGATCCCCTGGTTGACATGAGCGATGCTGGGAACTAAAACATATGAGTTTTTCAGCCAGTAAAATCACTAGCACATGGTGAAAGGAAGAAAACATGCAAAACAATCCTGTCTTCTGAGACCTTGTGATATATATATATATATATATATATATATATATATATATATACTGATGTATACTGTAACTTTTACTTTGTGTGCATAGTGTACTTGTGTAACTGCTTTAGAATTAAATGTTATGTCTGGTTTGTGTGTGTGTGTGTGTGTGTGTGTGTGTGCGTGTGTGTTAAATGTATAAAGCTACAGTAAGCTCTTTGTTAAGCATTTATGCTGTAGCTCTGAAACTTTGGCATTAGTTATTCAGCAGTCTCCAACTTTATGTCAGACATTAGGTGCAGTGTTTATCTACGTTAACTTCCTCAACTAGAAATATGCAGGTGTATTTACCTGCCTGAGATGGAGGCCAGGTTGTTGCGCCAAGTATTATCAGAGCCTTCTTCAGGCTAATGATTTGTAGCGAAGGTTCTTATTATGAATGTAATAATAAATGTTGTCTTTTTTATTTGTTTCATTATTCCGTAACTTCAGAATTGATGCTTAAACTTTTTCCTGACTCAAAACCCTGACTTTTTTTCACGTCAGTGCTTGAAGTATTTTGTGAGAAAGTGTTCATTCACAGCTAGGTTTTACTTTTAGGTTTTTTATGATGTCAACTTTTTTCAATCTGAAATCGACAGACACCATTGTCTGTCAGAATAAATCATACACATAATGTTATAAATGTGCAAGAAGCAAGTGTGAGACTGATTTCTTTTTTGCCCAGACTGGAGTTCCATGCAACAGTCAGGTCAGGTGATTAGAAGAAGTGACAAGATTTGGTCTCACATTTTGCAGTTTGAATCATAACGATGCCACAATCATTTTTGCTAAACTGTCTATAGGGTTGGAATGGCATATCGTGCAAACTCATGAGTGCAGAAGTCCAGAGGGTGGATTGCATTTTCCTTTACGTGATGTGCTTGGACTTTGGATGGATTCATGCAGTATGTCTCTGAGTCACCTTATGATATGGGAGAGATGGGTGGTGGGTGGCTGTCATGGTGGTGTAGTGGTTAGCACACTGGCCTCGAACCTCCAGTGCTCGAGACACTGTGTGTGCGCAGAGTGTGCATGTTCTCACCATGCTTGGTGGGTTCCTCTTCCGGTACTCTCCAAAGACATTGGTGTTTCCAAATATCCCATATTGTGTGTGTGTACCCTCCAATGGATTGTTCAGGATTAACTGTATAGAAAGTGGGTGGATGGGTGAGTTTGGTTGAGTGGGAGGGCCTTTTGGTGAGTGAGTGAATGAGTGAAGAAAAAAACTGTTCTGTTTGTCAAGGTATTTAGAATTCAAACCCTGAGCCTGGCATTATAAATTTGTTATGTCATTGAAAAGACCTTATGATATAAGCATTAATCTATCATGAGTTCATCGTCAAGCTATGCATAGATATCACATTTTAGCCTCATGACCAGTCGCCACTTCTCTTAGTGCTCATGGCAGCGCCTTTTGGAACGTGTGACTTTATGCTAAAATGATTAAGCGAGCTGTGGGAGAGCAGTTGGCTGCCCTTGGCGCTCCCGGGGCGTGATGTGGGGGTATTAGCACGCTGAAAGAGTGATTTACACAGTCCTCTCGAAGCAGTATATTAAACTATACTTGGCTGCCAATTTGCAGAGTGATGCAGGTGTCGCTGGGAAAAGTGTGAGGTGAGCCGGACAAACTCAATGGCCCCATTATGAACCGAACGTGCAGCGCAGTGACATTCTGAGGACACACGTTCACACGCATAATCTAAAAGGAGAAAACTGCTTACAGAAGCAAGTGCGGGACGTGAATATGCTAGACAAATGCAAACATCCCATGTTTATGTTTGTGCTTAAGAGTCATAAATTAACCCGCAGGTTTAGCACAGTTAGATTCTCATGCTCTCACCAAGCGTAATTCATAAGAATATAAACACAAATGAAGTGGCTTTTAAAAATTACAAGCACATGCTCAATCACAGGCTACGAGTTTGTGTGATGAAGTGTTTACAAAGCTCATCAACTAAGACAAGATTCCCAAGCTTGAAGGAGCTTGGATTTTACCTAATATTTAGACAGGTCCAAGCAGCCTATGCTATGAGTTCCATTGCTACAGTATGTATAGATCACTTTTTAGGGTAAAAATGTGCCATTCCTGGAATTAAGAACCATACCGTGCGTTAGACTGGATAATAAACTATACTAGGACACTACGAGTGTATAGTGAATTGGACAAACACTCTATGACATCACCCATAGGTTTTGTGAAGAGTGGTTTTGTAGCTTATGAATGCTCAGGTCGTCACCCTCTTGCCAGCATTTGACTCGGCCAAAACTCTGCCTGGGTAATTCATAAATGGGCAAATGGGCAGAACAAACGGAGCCTGACTGTGAGTTGGAACACACATTTTTTTCTTTTTTTTTTACCTCAGTTACCACACCCTAGCTAGCTTAACTTTAGCTTCGCTAAAATACTGAGGTAACTAATATCGATTCGTATGCTAAGGTTACTTAGGTTTTGCTCGAACTCTGTCATAACCTATTTCTTGTGGTAATTTAGAATGCAATGATTCCAATTAGCTGTTTAGCTAAAATGATGCATAGCAGACAGCTAGCAGTTTGACACCTGAAATGCAGTCACTTAAATTAGTCATGTCGCTAATTATGCATAATTTTATGCATAATTAAAATACTGAGGTAACTAAAATGAAAATACTGAGGTAACTAAAATGAAAATACTGAGGTAACTAATATCGATTCATATGCTAAGGTTACTTAAGTTTTGCTTGAACTCTGTCATACCCTATTTCTTGTGGTAATTTAAAATGCAATGATTCCAATTAGCTGTTTAGCTAAAATGATGCATAGCAGACAGCGAGCAGTTTGACACCTTAAATGCAGTCACCTAAATTAGTCATGTCGCTAATTATGCATAATTTTATGTCTTAATGTCATTTTAACTGATGAGTTACATAAAATTTACCCCGTACAGTTCATGAATGAAACATTTAGCTATGGAGACAAAAACATTGTTTGTACAAGGCTGCAAAAATGCTTATTTACATTGTGAAATTTTGGAATCATTCATTTGAAGAGCTGCACATTTTGGCAAGTTCACGCTGGCCTCATTTTTCACAACCAGAGGTTGTGCTTTAAAGGAATCTCACTGGTAGACTTGCTCATCTTAAAACAATTAAACATAGCATAAAATCTGACATCACAATTTTTTGTTTGAAAAACAAAAACAAAAACATAATATACATTTGCCGATGTGTTAAAATCTACATTATGATCTAATCGACAGTGTTAATCTTGCCTGACTCTTCTTTTAGATTGAGCTAAAGACGTATCTACAGTATTTTGCATTTTTCCTCTTGTACCAATCCATCATCCCCCCAAACCCCCGTTGACGGCTTTGCCAAAAATATGGAAACCAAGGCAATTTTATTGTCTGTAGTGTTTTATGAATTCAGGAAAGAGATACAGATATCCGTCAACACCAAGGTGCATTCGGGGTGATAGAGGGTGTGTGAGGCCGCATAGGGAAAAAAGTTGTGGATTTCTGGTAGCCTACCTGTTATTAATCAAGCCAAGGACTTGAGCCATCAACAGACCAACAGGAGCTGCAGGCACAAGCCCTGGACTGGAGAAATTAATGGTTAGACAAAGAGGTAGTTAGATGGAGATATGGGAGAATGGATGGATAAATGGATGACAGCCAGTGGCCTTGCTGAGCACAGCTAGTATATTATCTGTAGTTCCTCTGTGCCTTCTGTCACATTCCTCCACTAATCTATGTAGGAAAAATGAACAATATTTATGAACTGTTTACAACAGGCAGAATCCTCCAGCCAGTGTCATATCAGTCATCCTCGCTCTCTCTCTCACTCTCGCTCGCTCGCTCGCTCTCTCACTCCCCAGTAGAGTGGTCATACCTAAACAAGAGCGATCAAGGCCACCTCAGTGTTAAGGGGATGATGAATGACCTGTCTTGACCTGTCTTCCATTACCAGGGCCTTATTTCTCCTGGCTGTAAGTCATGACTTCATGTCTTCTTCAGGCAGGAACTAAGTACAAGTAAACATTCTATACTTCAAGTTCAAGGTTATGTGCTTTTTTTAAAAGCACATCATCAATACTTAGTCTACCTGTTATCTTTAGGTCCACCAGCATGGTGCCTATGAAGCTTTCATATCCACACACATCTTGTTTGGTTCTCTCTCCGATTTCCTTCAACCTTGTCCACCAGAGCTACAATACCCTCCCATTATACCTAATCTATCTGTGGCCTTGTAATGTGAAGTGGCAGGATATTTTGGGATTGCTTTTAAGCCTTTGTGGAAAGGTAGGAGGGGAGGAGGCAAGGTGGTGCAGCAGGTAGTGTTTCTGCCCTACAAATCCAGGTTTGATCCTGGTGTGATCCTACACTCAGGTCATTGTTTCCTGTGTCTGTGAGGGTGCTGTCCAGGTTCTTTGGTTTCCTCCTATTCTCCAAAAAATTATACTGGTAGATAGACTGGATACTCTAAACTGGATACTCCTTTATTTCCCTTCAAGGGTGTACACCTGCCTTGTACCCAGTGTTCCCAGTATAGGCTGTATTGACTGTGACACTGACCAAAGTAAAGCGTTACTGACGATGAAAGAAATCGAAGGCAAAAATTTGTATTCATTGAAGTGAAGATGGATGGATGGATGGATGGATGGATGGATGGATGGATGGATGGATGGTCCAGTCTTTCTGGACTGGAAACATATGGAACTTCACCTCCTTTATGGAAAGGAGAGGGAGTAGATGGAAGGATGAATGAATAATGGATGGATGCAATGGAAGGATGGCAGAGCTCTTGTCTCTGGACTTTTGTGCCTCCATGGAACTTCACCTTCACCACAGTTGTTTCACATTTACACACATCTTGTTTTTCCTTCTTGAATTCTTCAATTTCTTCCAACCTTGTACACCAGGTCTACAACTTCCTCACATTGTCTCAGTCATTATATCTATCTTAGGCTTTGTTCAGCCTTCTAATGTGAAGTGGCAGCACCTTTCAAGGTTTTTACACGTCTTTCATGTAGTGGCAAGGGAAAATCTGTACTGATGGATGGGTGAGTAGAAGGATGGTTGGATGGAATGAACGGATGGCAGAAAAATTCCTTCTGGGCAATTTTGCATCCATGGAACTTCAGCTCCACCATGGATGTTTCACATCCACACATCTTGTTTCTTTTTCTTGAATTCTCAGATTTCTTTCAACCTTGTAGACCAGGTCTACAATTCCCTCCCATTGTCTGAATCATTACATCTAATCTATCTTAAGCTTTCTGAGGCCCTGTAATGCGAACTGGCAGCTCATTTCGGGATTGTTAGCTATTAGTGGAATGCATGATTACTAAGCTGGCTGTTTGAAGTTTGCTGCCTTTGATGGTGGGTCTGTTTGTGTCAGTTCAGCCTCACACTAACCAGGTGCCCATGAGGTCCTTGAAAGAGTAAATGTCAGAAGGCTTGGCTTAAATTATGGCCAATCATGGCAGCATGCAGTGCCAATATCTTTCATTATTCAAGTCTCATAACTCATTTTAACACCATTTGAATAACATGGCAAGCACTCTCTGTCACAAGACAAATATTGGTATTAACATGAGAAATTCAACTGTTTAGTAAAAGAAAAATCTCTCGGAGAGTTTTGAGAGGTTGCATGACATTGTGACATCCATAATTTGCACCATTTGTCCCTCTGAAGCTTTCCGAGACATGGCCAGGTTTTAAGTTTCCTTGATTCAGATAAGGAATCAAGGAAACTCATCACTTCCCTTTATGGGACATTTGACCTAAAGCTGCACACAGCAAAAAATGACCTCTGACTTATGACAGAATATCACGAGAAACTCAAACCCATCTTTTTACTGCAGTCTATTCCTTAGAGACTGACATGACGCTTATATTTCGAAGTCCTGGTGGTCCCAAAAGAATGAGCTGGAGTTAACTTTATTATTTCAAAAAAGCAGAGATAATCACTATGAAGTGTGGTGAGGGCTTGTGTCTTGAGTGACCAAAGCACTTGATGTTTACGGTCTTCTGATCCAAGGCAGACGAGCAGACTAAAGCAGACTAAACCGTTCTTAATTTTGCCAATGCGGTTTTGGTTAAAGTTCCTTACACGGACTCAAGCAGAGATCGGCATACCGGGAAGCATGATGAGGCGATGACTTTGAAAAGAGAGACAGGGGAAGAGGAGGGGTTTATGGAGGGGGTAAAGGTTGAATTAAGTCGAAAGTGTCACTGCAGGAGCTTCAAGGTGCCCAAATGGAGCCAATTACCACACAAAACGTCTTTCTTTAAGCCTGGTAGAGAGAGAAGGGGGGTTGGAGAGAAAGAGAGAGTGGATGTCAAAGACGGGCCTTGAGAAAATGCCTAGACCTGTGCAATTGAAGCAACCCCAGATCATAACACTGCATCCAGAAGCTTGTTCAGTGAACATTATTCATGATAGTTGCATCGCTTCGTGCGCTTCCCTTCGTACCCTGATGCAAACATCGCTCTGGGATAGGTTCAATCTGTACTCTTCAGAATACATGACCTTTTTCCATTGCTCCAAGGTCTATAATTTTATGCTGAATAGGGAATTTAAGCATTTCTTCTAATTAGCTTCACTAACAAGTGTTTTAATCCCAGTCATGTGAGTTCTCAATACATAGTGTACTGTATGTGGACAGGGGTTTGGTTTACAACATTATGGCTGCCAGAACCCCTTTTACTTTCATTATGCAGTATGGTCTCTCCTGTTGATTTGTTTATGCTGCAACGTCTCCAAGTGTTTAAGTGATCTCCATTTATAATTTATTTTCCAACCAAATTTCTTCTGCAGAGTTGATGGTTCAGCATTGTCCTTCCAGCTTTTCATTATGTCAGTCAGTTTAAATCTCCATAGTTGTTTTCTTTGCCTGATGCAGGCCAGTAATTTGACTTTTTTTGGCCAGGCAGTTTATGCTGTGTGTGCATGTGTGAGAGGGACAGTAAGAGCTCTGTGAGGTTAATTCCTGAAGGTGAAGTTCTCTGTGGTAAAGCTCAAGGGACGCCATGTTTATTTGGATTGAAATTGCCTTCATGTAGCACGGCCAATTATCACTGGAGGAGATGATGGGCCTGTTATGAATTCCTCTTTCTTTCCTTCTTCTGTGTTTTTTCTTTGCCATTTCCTGGACTCAGAGCCCCATGACAGACAGCGCCGTGTGAGTTTTTGTTTCTCCTGCTCTCCGTCCATCCAAGTTCATTTGCTCAAAGGGATCACTGCCAATGACCTCACCGCTGGGCGCCAATCAGAGCAGGACACATGATAGCAAAACACATTCAGCTCTTATTACTGCCAAGGATGGAAAGCTCGCCGAGCTTGATGAAGTGATCACGCCGCTATTTGTTTTAGCAGTGGTACTTTCGGATCTCCAGGTGCGTCCTGCGTGAACTTTGAACTGGTCTAAACTAATCCGCTTAGGCCGAGCTGGGTTGGTGTTGTGTGAATACAGTTTAATCTCTGTTTTATATTCAGAAGTCCATGTCAAAGAACAAATGTTTATCACAATTATAATATCACAAACAAATCAGACCAGTTGTAGCAACTCCTGATAGGGCTTTAATACTTTATTGCAGTAAATAAAGGGTTTAAAGGAAAGGCATTATTGAAAAAAAGGAAAGTGGGTGGGTGGATGGGTGTATTGAAGAACGAGCTAGTTTAAAGCTGATTTTGCCATTTCTGATTGAGTCTTTAAACTTTGATAGGGCAAGTCGAATTGGATGGATGGATGGATGGATGGATGGATGATAAGACTAAGAACCAGCATATTTATTGATAGAAAAGAAGATGGATGGGTAGATAATCATGCAAAGGACTATATACAGGGTGGGACAAAAGTAGGGTTACATATATTATAATTACATATTAGACATTTTACATTGAACATTTAATCTCTCAAGTGCTCAAAGAGTCCACCTTCTTGATAATAATAATTTTTATATCTAAACCGTGATTGTGAAAGTGAAGCAGATAATGAAGTAACTGTAACCCTACTTTTGGCCCACCCTGTATATATTTAGATACTTTTGATGGTCTTTTTAAGGTTTGGTGGCAAGATAAAGGGAATGATAAATGGATGGATGGATGGATGGATGGATGGATGGATGGATGGATGGATGCACTTTGGCACTTTGGCTTAGTTTTTCTCCTATCTCAAAGGGTTGATTCCTGTTTTTCTAAATCCTCCTGTAGTGAGTGAGTGTGCTTGTGGGCCTTGTGAGGATTGGTGCCCTGTCCAGGGTGTACCTGAGTCCCCTGGGACAGACTCCAGGCCTCATGTGACCCTGTATAAGATAAGTGGTATAAAGTATGAGTGAGAGTGGAGTCCAGAGCGGTTGTATTTAAATAAAAATAAAATAAAATAAAAAAGGTTTTACAAATAAGAAAGCATATTGCATTGTTTTTTTTAAGCTTAAATGAGATGGGAGAGGAAAAAAGGTAACAATAGAATTGGTGAGGAAATGGATGAATGAAGCACTAAACAGAAGACAGACAGATTTCAAGATTTTTTTTTTCTGGACAATGTGGCCTATATACTTTAAAATCCTGAAATCATAAGCTGTCTAATAAAAGAAAACACAGAGTTGTACTTTTATGCGCATTTGAAATGTGAAAACATTTATTCTCTATCGTAGCCGGACAACAAATGATCCCAGTTGCTTTAAAACAAACTTCTGTCTATACTTATTAACAGCTCACTTTGTTTAGCATGACTGCCCCCACACGTTTCCGAATTCGCCCCTATAAACCTCCTTTAAACACCTCTGTCATATTGTTACTGGCAAACCGTTGTCTAGGCATTACAGGCTCCATCAGCCACACATACTGATGGATGCAGCCAACATCTGGGGCTGTGATTATGTGTAATATGTTCCATGCACAGCCAGCAAATGGCGTTTTTAAGGGGAAGGGGAGCGGGAAGAAGCTTGGCCTAGCATCAGTTTGCCAATCCTGGGGGATCGGGCTTGATTTTCCCCCTTTAGCTCTCATTAGCCCGGATAGGTGGAGAAGATGGCTAGGAGTCAGCAGTGTGATCCAAGGCCAAGAGCATGTAATTTTCAGTTGTCTGAAATGAGACGTACACACACGCTGACTTCCGATATCAAAATGTCCATCCTGCTGTTTTTCATTCGCTGCCAGAATTCGTCTTCTGGATTGTAATTGGATGTGTAACGTTCTGAAAGAAACGCTTTATGCTTGGCGCAGGGAAATACACGCATTATAAGTTAAGACAGAAAGAGAAGTTGGAGTAAAAGAGCTCAGTTGCAGTCGATTCATTTGATCAATCTTTCAGTTGAGTTTTATTTTGGATAGGATGTACAGCATAACAGTAGACGCTGCTGCAAAGCAGCTGTTCAGAAATCCAGATGGAGTTTATATTTCGATCGCTAATGAACAAACCAAAGGTGACAGCGGGAAAGAAACCCCCCCCCCAAGACATGAGGAAAAATAAGACATGAGAAAAACCAGACTCAGAAGGAAATTCTCCTGGGTGACACCGGATAGTGGGATTATAAATCGTTACGCTATAGAGGTGTAGAAACGTAACAGCAAACAGGACGATGAAAAAAGAGTGAAACTGGTTAAGTGGGTAATGGCAAATCGTTACGTTCGGTCCATGCTGGATCATCTAGAGAAGAAAAAATATTATTAGCATTATTTTTAATACACATCCACCCTTATATAATATATGTATATACTGTAGACTCGTCTCTGTTCATTGTTGTTTTATGTTACGTCCATGTTTTTTTCTTTTATATATTAAAGGATTTATTTCCGATTTTCCTTAAAGGAATTCCCGCTGCTTCTTACGAAGGTTTGGACCAATTACAATCCATCATTTCTCAAACTTGAGTAAACCAAGTAGTAGCTGTTTAATTATGTGTTGCTAGATGGTAATATTATAGTAAAAAGATTTATATCGCCATATTTCACTATTACTCTATCCCTCAAGTAGCTTTAATATCGAACATATAAGGCATTAATGATTATTGATGTTATCCAGACATTTATGATTTATCCATATGTTTGTTTCTGGGAAACGATCCTAAGGTAATAATAAAACGTAAAATCCATGTGGACAATTTGCCCACTTGAAATACCTTTCTGATTGTGGTGTGGAATTTATGAATCATGTTTCTACATGCTGTCCAACACCACTTTTGGTCGATCATTACGTTCAATTTCCTCCCCCCATCACCCCCACCCCCCCCCCACCCTGTACTAAATAATTATCTGTAATTTAACTGAAATATTAAAGTGGAGAGAGATGTAAGCAAGCTTTTTTATACACTTTTTTTATTTTTTATTCTCAGCTATTAACAGTTTCTGTCAAGACTAAGAAAGTGACATAAAGTAGTGGGTTTGCTTACAGGAAGTGGGGGCTTTACATGCAGGAAGTGGATACTCCAATCAACTTAAATAAGCCTGTGGCCTCTTCCAGAGTTTGCTATGATTTATAAATGAAAGCCTCAATTTGTATGTTTTCCCCTCAGAGGATTTCTGCCATGTATGGGAACCTCAGCAGATCCTCTTGGCTGCTCATACAGAGCCGCTGATGATTTATATATACTGTATATACTGTATGTTTGTGTGTGTGTGTGTGTGTGTGTGTGTGTGTGTGTGTGTGTGTGTGTGTGTGTGTGTGTGTGTGTGTGTATTTGGGAGTGGTGCGGCTACTGCGGCTGGGTGAACCGCTCCATGGGAAATGCTGCACTGGAAGGGTTCCTTAGGGCCACCTTAGCTGTAAAACACACACACACACACACACACACACACACACACACACACACACACACACACACACATTAGGAAATGCTTAACAATTCAACTTATTGTCTTTTGTTCTGCAAAAAAAGGACTGACACTGGATGACTGTGTGAACAAAGCAGCTGTTACTATAGAAATCATCAAGAATCGAGAATTCGTCAGCCCAGTGTAACAGTGTGCACGCAGGAATCAGTGCTGTATATAATTATGTGATTGACTCTTATGTGACCTTGCAATCTGTATTTGTGTACTGTACCAGAAATACAGCCTGCAAAGTTGCTCAAAGCGCTCATTCTCAGACATTCCTGCATGCCTCCTGCATGTTTAAGGTAATCCTTTAGAGATGGGTGTCCTCGCTCAAAGTGTTTTATGCCCACCTGGGGAGAGATTTCATATTCCTTACATTAACTGTTTTGTACAGGACAACGGGGACAGCATGTCCCGGAGCGAATCAGCTTCGTACCGCGGTGCCCCGGCGTCCCACGCCGCTTGCGCAAACACGGCACACATGTCTGCTGCGTAAATCAGCTCCACTAAATATCTGCCGTGGTGAATTGGCCGAACGAGGCCCAAAAAACAAACAGAGCCGTTTAGCTGTTTGGCCAAACATCGATTCGCCGTGCCTCTTTAAACTGGGGATTTATGAGAGCGCTCTTGTTTCTCAAAGAACTGTAATTCTCCCCTGGAGAGAAGAAAACTGTCGGAGAAGAGAGAGCTGGAAAAGGGGAAAGAGATTGAAGGACAGAAAGACGTCGACAAAAAGTACTCCAGATTCAGTGCGAGCTGGAGGACGGCGCTGCGTTATTTATTAACGCAGGAAAAAGTTGTTGTAAGCCAGGCTATTATGCCGTCACGCCTGTGTGAGTGTGTCAGTGGCACTGATAATACAGTCCTGGACAGGCTCCATGTCTGCATCTGTCTCTATCGATCTGTCTTCCGCAATTTTTCCTCCTGTCCATTATTCTCTAATTTCTCGTTACGTTGTGCACGCACGCACATAATAACCCAGCTGGAAAAATGCTTCGTCAGGTTGTGATGAAGTTAATGATGTTATTGACGTTGTTGTGACAACATTGGTGTTAGGTTGTTTTTGACAGTTATGTCATGTCATGTCAAAAGTCATAACTTTTGTCAAATTTTTATAAACACAAAGTCGCAAAACAATATCAAATACTAAACCAATGACTTAAGCGGGACTCGGACTGCAGTCACTGTAGTAAGAGCACCGTGTGGTGATCACTGGACCACTAGGGGGCATGCTGGTAAAAAACAACAAGCACCACAATACCATCTTACAGTAGAGTCATTTGGGAGCTAAGATGCACCTCCCAGTAATACTTCCGAAAGAAAATGAAACCAAGAAGAAACATTACGACACTAAGAGGTGTGATATAAGATACACATGCTGCGCGCGGGAAGCTTTTGTGCTTTTGTTCCTGCTGGGAAAATGGCTCATTAATCCATAAGCAGAAAAACTTCCCAATGTCAAAATACAACAATTGGATAATTAAGGTGTATTGATTGAAATTTGGAAATACGTTTTTTTACGATCCGTCTCAATCAGTGTTTCTTGTTTATGCTCATACACCATTCTTACTCAGAGGTTTAAGTAAGACCACCTCTACTTTCATATTTGTTGTTTAGTAGCTATAAATTAATTGTAAGATGCAGTACGGGACATCTTCTCGATACAGAAATAATCTACCTTAATCTAGCCGGGTTTGATTCCTGACAACTGGATAAAGTGCCGGTTCCAAGCCCAGATAAAATAAGAGGGTTGCGTCAGGAACGGCAACTGGCGTAAAAACCTCTACCAAGCTTGTGTGGGGACCTGTGAGGGTCCACCACTAGAGGGCACTGTTTTCTTGTTTGGTTTTGTTTCTTAGAATTAATATTTTGGTTATATTGTCTAATCAGTGTTTTCAAGAGGGCTCTATTGTTTGTTTTCTTGATGTTCCTTGTGTTGATGGATTCATGGAGCTGTCTTTTTTAGTGTTTAGTTAGGATGTGTCTCCTCATGTGTAAGTACTGTTCTGTGTGTCCCCAGTGTTGGTCTTCTTCTTTAGTCCTTTGCATGTACTGTTCCTTGCTTGTTGAGATATGTGGAGCCACATGAGTGCTTCGCCGCTAGCCGGTTTAGCTGCTAGTAGGTTTAGCCCCTAGTAGGGTTAGCCTCCAGTAGGCTAACCTCTAGTGGGTTTGACTGCTATTGGTTTTGGGTCGCTAGTAGGTTTAGCCACTAGTTTGGATTAGCCTCATGTGTGCCTTGCCTTTTTTCAGGTCCCCCTAGTAGGTCAGCACTAACCCAGTCAGCCACGAATCCTATTAGATACTAACCCGGTTAGGTCATCATTCAGTATATCAGTACACAGTGTAGCTACTAATCCCATTAACCACTAACCAGCTCAGTCTCTAGCCCTGTCTCTCGTCCAGTCTCTAGCCCTGTCTCTCGTCCAGTCTCTAGCCCTGTCTCTCGTCCAGTCTCTAGCCCTGTCTCTCGTCCGGTCTCTAGCCCTGTCTCTCGTCCAGTCTCTAGCCCTGTCTCTCGTCCAGTCTCTAGCCCTGTCTCTCGTCCAGTCTCTAGCCCTGTCTCTCGTCCAGTCTCTAGCCCTGTCTCTCGTCCAGTCTCTAGCCCTGTCTTGTCTCTAGTTCCGTATGTGTCTTTAGCTAGTTCCAGCTCCATGTCTCCTTGTGTTCAGCTCGTAGTCCCTGTGTTCAGCTCTTAGTCCCTGTGTCTGCTGATAAGAGCCTGTGTAACTTTGAGCCCTAGCTAATAGTTTTAGTTTGTTGTTTTAGTTTCTTTGTTTGTTTGTATCCGAATTTGTAAAATAAAGACCATTTCTGTTTATAAACCCCTCTGCGTTTATGCCTGTCCTATATGACCACGGCAACTTATTTTACCAACAACAATTTATTTGATTTGCAACAACTAAAACAAATTATAATTGCTATTAAATAGTGTGAGTTCAGCTACTCAATAATGCAAGTAAAGAACGATTAATATGAATGAGTACAACCAACTCAAAAACTGATAGTTCTGTTCACTTAAAATTGGAAACATCGTTACTTAAAAAAATTTGATGTAATTGCTTACCCCAACTTTTTGAGTGTCGCCAACTTATTCGGGTTTACAGTGTAGTTATAGTGACATCTAATGCTCTGGGAAAAAAAAGTTTGACACTAGATTGATTTGAAGGGACTTTTTTTTACAGTTTGAGACCTTAGTGTCTGAATTTTCTCTTGGTAATATGAAGTCATTAGGCTAAGCTGGCTTACTAAAGCTTTAGCTCGGCTTTACATTAGCAATGCATACTTGCATTGTTTCTAGGCCAATACTTGAACTAGGTAACCCATATAGTGACTTGCAAAATATTAATAGCAGAATAGAAACATTTACCACAATAACTTCACATTTTAGCTTTTGGACGTAGTAATTGAATGCCGTGTGAATATTCTTGTCTCACACCGCTCTGTCCGCATGTGTGTGTCGTAAGATTCTTCTCAGCTTGTATCAATAACCAGCACTGATAAACCAAACCTCTACTCCCCTCTACCTGCCTTAAAGCAACAGTTAAACCCAAAAGAATAGACTACGTAACTGTACCACAAAACTGGTAGCTATCCTTTAGCTTTTCTTAATTGTTAGCTAAGTCAGTACATTTTGAGGCTCAAATGTTGCAGAACAAGAGATGAACCAATCATCTTGGCTGACTGAATTGGATAAGTGGCTGAATTTGTGTAGAATTGTGTAAATGACCTATTCCTTTAATGCGTGAAGGTCAGCGGTAGATATATAAGCGCGAAGGCAGGCATAAACACTGACACAAACACACACCATGATAACACGACTGGTGTTCGTCGTGCTCTTATCAGCTTGTGGTGAGTACTGTACCAGCTGTCCTTAACTTAAATTAATCCCTCATTTTTAGATCATTTTATGTGAATTAAATTGGTACACCTTGATATGTGAAACGAAAAGTATTTGAATATAAGTTTCACTTATGCACAATAGGCTAATTTACTTTCACCTGTATCCAAAACCAGGTCATACTAGTTAGTGTCAGTATCATGCGCATTTTGAGACTTTTTTCCCCTCGTGTGTGTGTGTGTGTGTGTGTGTGTGTGTGTGTGTGTGTGTGTGTGTGTGTGTGTGTTTTTCCACTAGCCTATGGATGTGGCACTCCTGAGATTGAGCCGCTCCCGGGCAGAGTGGTGAACGGAGAGGAAGCCAGGCCTAACAGCTGGCCCTGGCAGGTACTTAACGTTTGCTAAACCCTTGTCTTGGAAACCAGTCTCATTTGCACTGTATCTCTCCTTAATCATTATTATTTAGTAAAAATTTCCCCATTTCTGTCAGTTAATAGGATGAAAAGGAAAATACAGATTCTGACCCAAGTTAGCTAGCGCATTCGCGCTAAGTCTGAAGTGACTGTGGAAACAAAACATCCTTGGAATTATTCACTTTTTACCTCAGAACAACAGCAAAGCATGGACTCTAGTTGTAAACTCAACGTGATTGTTTTTTACTAACTTCTTTCTCAGATGTCAGATTAAAACTATGCTGTAGTTTTGACTGCTATGTTGTTGTTTCTAATGCGATTGGTTTATTAGCTTAGCACTGGAGCTACCAGGTTAATTCTTTAAAGCGTCGTTTTAAGTAACTTTTCATATCTAAATAGTGTATCTTGTGGAAAGTGTCCTTACCCATATATACAGTGTGTGTGTGTGTGTGTGTGTGTGTGTGTGTGTGTGTGTGTGTGTTTTTATTTTATTTTGCACTGTCGTGGCTTGGTGACAATATACTGTATATACAGTACATTTTCTGTGTGTGTGTGTGTGTGTGTGTGTGTGTGTGTGTGTGTGTGTGTGTGTACAGATCTCACTCCAGTATAAACATGGCACCCGCTGGTATCATACCTGTGGTGGGACTCTAATCGCTCCACGCTGGGTTTTGACAGCTGGACACTGCATTTTGTAAGTGAAGAGAGTTTTAGGACTCAAGAACTTAGTCTGTCAAAATATATCATCAATTCTGATTTTACAATTGTGTTTCCAAGCTGTCCCTTGCACTGGAGGCAAGACTTGAGATACAGTGGTATTCATTTGCTGTGGGAGGGGGGGGGGGGGGGATTTTTCCCCGATTTTCTCCCTAATTTAGTTGCGTCCAATTCCTCCCCGCCACTAAGGGGCTCCAACATTAAGGCTACTACTACCACTCAGCCGGGAGGGCGGAGGTTCAGAGGAAACACGTGACGCCAGCCAACCGCATCTTTTTTTCGAAACGCTCGCTCACGCACCATTGGGGGCGGAGTAACACACTCGGAGGACAGCGCTATCCGCTCCTTCCGGTTGCGTGAGCTAACAGACGCTGTGATTGGCTGTAGAGCCGTAATTAATGTGGGAGCACTAAGTACCTCTCATCCCTCCCCTCCGAGAGATCTCGGCCAATCAGCTTTCTCTAGACCTCCGGCTGCGAGAGGTTACAGCACCACCCGGGAATCGAACTCACGATCTCCGGATGATAGGGTGAGCGCTTTACCACTGCGCCACTCGGAGGCCAGGATTTTTTTTTTTTAAGAGGAATTTGTTAAAGGTCAGAGCAAATTTCCTGGACGTTCACCCTGTTTCCTTTCTGTACTGGCTTGGACGTTTCTTTGCGTTGTTAGCTTTTTTACGGGAACTTGTTGCGGTCTTGGACATTGGTCTCCCTAAATTTAGACTTGGTGTTCACTGAGAGTTTGTATGAAATAATGTTAGTCTGTTCATTTCAACTGTACAATTTTTTTTTTACAAGAAATAATTCCTTATTTGAGAAAACAGCTGAATCATTGAATCATGAAGCTGGCTAATAAAGCCTTATATCTGATGATACTTCATGATGTCTTTGTCTTGACTTAGTCTAAGTTTCATTTACTCTTGGCCTCATCATATTTAGCACTCAGCGTTGACTCCGTCGTGGAGAGCCCTAGCCTAGATTTAGGACTTGACACTGTAAGTACTGAGAACATACACACAGACGTCAAACCCCCAACCCAGCAGGTGCGGGGCTACAGCGCTGTCCACTAACCCACCATGCCACATTACTACAATATATGAAACCTGATATACTGTACCATCTTCATGTGATTAAACAGCATCTTGCGTAGCAATTGTAAAGCTTAGAGATCTGTCTGCTAAGACTTTTATCTAGAAATCTACATCGACAAACTTATAAGTGTTTCTAGGTGAACTGGGAAGTTGGCCCAGTACTCCGGCTCACAGCAGGACCCTGGATAAATAAGTGATGTGAAAGTGATAGGACTAGTAGCTGAAAGGAACTTCTTTCATGTTCCAGTAGGGTTTTATTTTTTGGTGATTGTGGTTAAACGGTCATCGACTCGAGTGTGTCTGAGTGAAATAGCCACCCGGTACCGAGCGTCTTCCATTCACACTGGGTCCAGTTACAGCTCCAGCATCGTTGCCAGACCCCACAAAGAAACCACAGAGTTGGCCAGTACCTGAAGGAACACAGAAGTTTCTAAAGGGAAATTTAATA
This sequence comes from Clarias macrocephalus, assembly GCA_011419295.1. Taxonomy (NCBI): domain Eukaryota; kingdom Metazoa; phylum Chordata; class Actinopteri; order Siluriformes; family Clariidae; genus Clarias; species Clarias macrocephalus. The sequence continues at coordinate 12,343 of JAAGKR010001566.1, read as the reverse complement.
TTAATGATTATGGTTATTCAATATGCTTTACAGAACAGTATGACCACCATCTGTGTGTGTGTGTGTGTGTGTGTGTGTGGTTCTGTGCACACAGCCCAGGTGATATTTACCGCATTTACCTGGGAAAGCATGACCTCAGCATACAGGAGGACACGGAGCAGGTCAGAGACATCCTCCGCATCGTCATCCATCCGAAATGGAACATCGAGTGTGTGGGATGCGGGTGAGCAGGAGCTATTCTGAATACATTATTTTGTGTGTGTGTGTGTGTGTGTGTGTGTGTGTGTGTGTGTGTGTGTGTGTGTGTGTGTGTGTGTGTGTGTACAACAGTGGCATTTCTGTTGTTGCAGGGTTGCCAAATATCAGCATGTCAAAACAATTCAAAATCTACAAGCCCGAACTCTATACATCACTTTAAGCTCCGAAATGATGTAGATCCGATGTAGATGTTCTTCCAGACCTACAGTACAATGTTACCTCTAGTGGTATATTGCTTACAAGTACTGCCATTATACAGTGCCTTGAAAATGGATTTTTACTTTTTTACCTATGTGTAACTGAGATCATCAAATTAATTTTGGGAGGGTAAAAATTCTTTTACAACAATGTGAACGACTCATTTCCAGTTATCGCAAAAGCTCGATTGCAGTTGTTGCCGCCAATGGTGGCACAACCAGTTATTATGTTTAGGGAGCAATTACATTTTCAGACAGCCAGACAGGTTTGCACAGATTCTTTCCTGTAATAAATGAAATCATCATATAAAAACTGCATTTTGCATTTACTTGGGTTTTCTTTGTGTAAAATTAAAATTAGTTTGATGATCTAAATAATTTAAGTGTGACAAATATGCAAAGAATAAAATAAAAAAAAAGAAGGGGGCAAATACTTTTTCACAGTACTACACAGTTTGATACGTTGCTTCGCATAAGCATGAGTACCCCTTAAACATTTCCACCTCTTGTAGTGTAACAACCTCAAACTGAAACGGACACAACTGATAATTATACAGTATATCATAAATCTGTGCAAAATACACAAAAAGCTCATAATAGTCACAAATGTAAAAAATAATAATAATAATTTTAAAAAGGCATAAATAATGATTGCATGAATATTCACATCCTTTTAATAAGAAAGTCACATGATTTGACCTGGAGTGTCACATGATGTCTATAAAAATGTGTGTGTGTGTGTGTGTGTGTGTGTGTGTGTGTGTGTGTGTGTGTGTGTGTGTGTGTGTGTGTGTGTTGTTACAGTAATGACATTGCTCTGTTGAAGCTTGATAAAGCTCCTCTTCTCACTGCGAGCGTTCAGACGGCCTGCCTCCCTCCTGCTGAAGAAATCCTACCCCATGACACACCTTGCTTCGTCTCTGGCTGGGGCGACCTCTACAGTGAGCCTCTACACACACAAATCACACACACACACACACACACCCCCGAGCAAGCACACACAAACACATAAACACGCAAAACAGGACATCAGGAGATCATGACCCCTGACCTCGCTCCAAGCAATTTCCATGTTTGGGCCATTGAAGGAGTTCCTAGGAGGCAGGCGAACTGTGTAGTGTAGCAGGCAAACTGACTGAGCAAACTTTCTATGTTGATTGTATCCAAGCACTAGTGAAATTCTGGGATAAGTGCATTAGTGTAGCAGGAGATTATACAGAGAAATAAAGGGAGCTTTTACTCTCATGACTGTATTCTGTTATTCTGCACAAGTCCCGCTTTGACTTGAACGGCTCTTGTAGTTACCTTGGTATCGAGCTAGAAACTGTGCTCTAACTGGTTAACATGTACAAGATTTTAATTTGTATCTCTGTGTGTGTGTGTGTGTGTGTGTGTGTGTGTGTGTGTGTGTTCATTGTAGCACATGGCCCCATACCTGATAAGCTGCAGCAGGCCATGTTGCCGGTGGTGGAGTACAGTGTGTGTAGTCAGAGCGACTGGTGGGGCAAATATGTGAAAACCACAATGGTGTGTGCAGGAGGAGACATTCGCTCTAGCTGCACCGTGAGTGTCCCAAAATATCCCTAAGTTCTACAGGACTGTACAAAGATCTTGCAAACAAACAAACACACACACACACACACACACACACACACACACACACACATACACACACACATTGCAAACTTCCAATACAACAAGCACAGACTAACTGTTTTGTCTTAACTGCAGCAACTGAATAATTCAGATTAAATATGGAATATATAATCACTTTCTGAATAATTGTAAAGATTTAGATAACATTATGAATTCAAATATTTTTTATGTTATAACAAATCCATAACCTATTATGTATTATAATGTATTATGTATTATATATTAGTTATGTGTCTTATCTTTTTTCCACATTTCCACTTATCCTTATCTCAAATTTTCACTCTTTGTTCTTCTCTCTCTTTCTCCATAGGGAGACTCTGGAGGTCCTCTGAGCTGTAGGGGAAAAGATGGAAGATGGTACGTTCAGGGCGTCACCAGTTTTGTGTCGTCCACTAACTGTAACGAATTGAAGAAACCTACAGTGTTCACCCGCACATCAGCCTTCAATGACTGGCTGGATGAGGTGAATGAAAACACACACACACACACACACACACACACACACACACACACACACACACACACACACACACACACACACACACACACACACACACACACACAACACCAAAATACCTCCTGATCTGCTGATAATAACATGTGTACCCTTCTGACTTCTCATTACATCACCTGACTGTGCCTTTTTCATGCTTGTTTTGCCCTGTCTGTCTTCCAGGTCATGCTTAAGTACTGAGAATCTCTCAAGGATTGCTGGATGACTGGCGAGAATATCAAACCCATTCAGTGTGTTCACTAACCCCTTAATAAACCCGTTATTCGGTTCTGCATTAGGCTGTCAGTCTTGATTTGAGAGCACATGTGTGCGTCATACATTAACTTTCATGGCATGCCAGCTAACCACTGGCACGTCTACATGGTGGTGCACTTCTCATGCGTGTTGATCTTCCGTCTTATTCAATATTCTTGATTAAAGCAAATCATTGAGGTTTGACCAGGCGGTTTGACTCAGCATGAAAGTATTTTTTTAAGTCAAGTTGGACACTGGTCTGATACCGTCCTTTTCTTCCTTAAACATTCCTGATGTTTAAGGAATGATGAAATTCTAATCCTTTTAAATAACTGAGATGCTTTTTAAGATGCATTTTGCTTAATAGAGTGCTTCTGTGTCAAGTTCTCGAATGTTTGGTCAGAAGGTGATGTATTACTGTATGTAATTCAATTCACAAAATGTACTGTATATGTTCTAGTTAAACTGGGCATTCAGGTCAAACCAGGAATAACAGAACACAATTCTGACAGTAAAAACTCACAATCTTTATATCTCTATATAATACCCCACTGCACTAATTCACTTATCCCAGTGTTTCACTAGTGCTTGGATACCATCAAGGTATAAAGTTTTCTCAGTACATCCGAAGCCGTGATCGGACTGCCTGCCTCATGTCCCTAATGCTGGCCCTTCCAGGAACTCATTTAGTGGCCCAAACATGTGGAAATCGTTTGGAGCATGGTCAGAAAAGTATAGGGGGGTGCAGCAATAACTCCGAGCCGAGTTCCTGTAATGTGCAAGTGGTGCCAGTGAATGATTGTATGTACTGTACAATTCTCACAGACAAGAGATGCGTCTCTTCCACAAGTTGGCAACAAATTATCTGTGGATATTTAACCGATACTATATATATATATACTGTGCTTGAACTCTTCTGTAATCTGTTTTACGCTTTCAATCACAAGAAATTTCACCAAAAGTCCTGGATTGACTTGAACACTCCTGCATTTATGCATTTATTTTGAGCATTAGCATTTTTATTGGAACAACTCAATCAAAGGGATATGGATGGTGGATGATCTACATAATTTACAGATAATAATAATAATAATATATTTTTTTATCATTATTATTCAGTTAATAATAGTTTTTTAAAGAAGGAGTTCCCAATGTCAGAAATTGTAATATGCATAAAATATCTCAGTAATATGACAAACCATAGGTTTTTGCCTCAGTAAACAAAGTACTCAACACCTTTTGACATATTAGAATGGAGAATAATGAGGTCCTTTATTAATAATTATATTAGACAAATACACACAAATAAACACACAAATACAAATTTCCTAAAATGTTAATCTTTGTAATCATTAACACATGGCTGTGTTACACCGTATGACTGTCTGAGGACTTCCCGACATGTTGTTGTAGGAAATGGGGTGATGACAGTAACTTGTAACTCACATCACTTTGCTTCTCACATCACTTTGATTATTTTGCTAAGACAACATTACCCCAAAGTGCTAGAGAGAAAGAGAATCAATCTTTATTTTCATTCAAACATATCACATATGAGGAAGCAGAAATGTCTCAGATCAGTCATGCCGTATCTCAGCAGAGTCCAAGCTGCAGCGCAAGACTGAGAAAAACTGTTTATATACAGAGTCAGGCAAAAAATGAAAAACTTGTATAAATAATTAAGACTAAATTTATTGCTATATGTTAAGTATAAAATAATAATATTCTTAAATTATTAATATTACACTAATATAATATACATCTTACTATTGTATGGAGAGAGAGAGAGAGAGAGGCTGGATAAATTGCTCTTGATGTCTAACCTTGACTTAAAATTGCTACCATTCTGACTCCACACAAGTTAGATCAAAAAAGAAGGCCTGACATGGAAAAATATGGATTTTCCACTTGTTTCGCTTTTTTTTTAACCATTTATTTAATTTTATTTTCTTTTCATATCGCCTTGAGATGACATAGGAGGGTGATGAGAATGTGTGTGGCAGGGGGAAAGAAAGATAATTGTGTGTGGGTGTGTGAGAGAGAGAGAGAGAGAGAGAGAGAGAGAGAAGCGATTAGTGTCAGAAGAGTTTTCCGGCTTTTTGAGTCTCGATGGGTCGATGTGGTGGAGGCTACTGTGTTTCTGGAAGCTCAGTCGAAACCCCAGACACATCCACCAACATCCAACATTTGACCTCTGATTCTGTGTGTGTGTGTGTGTGTGTGTGTGTGTGTGTGTGTGTGTGTGTGTGTGTGTGTGTGTGTGTGTGCGCGTGTGTGTGGTGAGGGTCTGGGAGGAGCTGCTACAAATAGATGTTGGAATGTTGCTCAGCAAACTCCCCCAAGGTCAGACCACTGACTATTAGTGAGAATGTAGTTACCATGCGAGATCACCTAAACAGTCATTTTTTTTTCTCCAGAAACTGGAAACCAGTAGATAGAGAAAAAGTACCAAATTCTGAGAATGACATCCCTCCAAGACTAAATATATGGTTCAGGAAGGTATGGAACATATCAGGACATATTAACCTATAACTCTTATTGTCACTGTTTTATCTAGTTCACACAAGGAAGCATATACAGTAAATGTGACAATGGGACTGTGGGTGGCCAACGGAGGTGATAAGTACGCTCCAGGAATGACTAGATGATACTGTATAGACTAATAACTGATCTCAAAATCACACCAGCCATCAACTAGGAGCAAATTTTACTGTAGACTACACAATCTGTAAATAAACATTTATTTAAACCTAATTATACAGCATATATGTGATTACCCTGGATAATAATGTAAAGATGGTTCTCGAATCCCACAGATAAATATTCACGTAAATATTTGTGAAATATCATCAAGAAATCATAGTTCAACAGTATTGGTGACTCAAGCCCTTAAACATGGCAAGCTTCATCCTTTCAGAGAACTACTTTTTGTAATTAGTTTTAGTTTATTAAAAAAAATAATAATAATAAAAAACATTTTACGTATTATACATCGTTATACAGTTTACACAAAAAAGTGTTTGCGAAACAAGTTTCGAATTTTGGCTGCTTTTTTCCTCTTGACTTGACCAGGACAAAAATCATGACTAGAAATTCAGAATTTCAAATGAGTTTTGCATCTTTAAAACTGTCGTGTGCTCGGAAAAGTTACATGTTTACCCCTGACTACTTCAAAGTGCTAAGACTGAAATCCCATTATATAAAATGTATAGGAAACAAAATCCTCACAAGAATCTGCACCAAATCAACAAAATATCTATTAATATATTTATTTTCTTGACCAGATTTTTTTATGAAGTTCAAGTTTAAATAAAGAGTGGTCTTAACCCAAGTCCAGTAACTTGTAAATCTACTGGTTGTTTTCTTTGATTTTTTTCCCTCATGAAGTGTATTTGTCTTACAAGTATTTTTGTATGTAGTATATTTGTTCTACTGTCAAAGAGGCAAAAAATGCAAAATTATTAAACACAATTTGACCATCAAAACTAAGAATTAAACAGTGCAACAGTAGTATAAAACTAGATCGGCTTGTACCAATTGCAGTTTTTAAGGTTTGTTCACAAGCTTCCATAATAAACGAGTTTTGTCTCCGCTGGTTTTCCGCTCTCTTTCTCAGCACAGGGAAAAATATCAAAGCGTTCTTCTGTGGTATTCGTACAGACAGAGATTAGATTGAAAATGCTTGTTTTGCTCCAAAATGCCCGAAAACCCGAGTCTCGAATCGTGAATGCCTCCCCTGAGTGAGCGCCTTGCCAGGAAACAAGCACAAAGACTCAACTGTGAAATGGGTAAAGCATGCATTTCAACCATAACTAATACTTTTACTTTGGAAAAACAAAAAAGGCTCTCGCAACAACACTATAGTTTAGTGGATTAGGAAATCGACCATAGAAAAGATCGAATTTATTCTTAAGTATAGGATCAGTCAGTTTCTTAGAATCTGGCAACATCTCTGTTACCTTGATGAAGTTCCTCAGGATAGATTTCAGCCAAACATCATGTGATGAGACGAGTGTTCTGGAACTATTCCTGCTTACGTTTGGTTCTGTTCATACTTTCTATCTGCATTTAAATTTCCTTGACAGTGTTTCTTGTGTGAGTACATGAAGGCACATATAGGTTTATAAGTATGGAAGTCTTTCTTTATGTCTCTGTAAGGTTAGCATTTATCGCACATATTGGTAAACAATGCTCTTATCGCTGCTACTTTAGCTAATTTATGCTCAAAACATGCTACTACAGTATTTTAAACGTAGACACAAATGATTAGTGTTGACACATTACAAGAGCTAGCTCAAAGATCAGTTTACGCACATTAAAATAAACTAGTTCACATTTCATACTTCACAAATTTGAATTTTTAATTAAGCTCACCCCTACACCCCCCTCTCCCCCCAAAAAAATCATTTTGGAAAAAAAATTATTATAATTTCCTCCTGTCTGAGCAATAGAACCTCCTTCTATCCATCCATCACCAGCCCACCTGCCCTGGAAATAACTGCAAAAAAAAAAAAAAAAGTGCTGTATTTTGCTTCACCTGAGAAATCTGATTCTCATATGATTCGCTCTATCTTTGACTGGCTTGACTAAAGTGATAGGCAGCATATTTCTTCAGCTTACAGAATGTCAGCATGTAAAACCTCATCAGTACCAGTATGCGCCCTCAATGCCCCCCCCATGAGAAATGTGTAAACATTATCCTGAATAGTTGCCCAAGTGCCCAAAGTATGAATATAAAGCATAAAAGAATGTAAAGTACCTCGGCTCTTGTGACCTTCTTTGTGATACTTCGGTTTTCCAGGAAATACCTATTCTTTTATATCATTAACATCATTGAATACATAGGGTGGTTTATATTTTCTATATTCGTTTAACTTCATCACATGGGCAACACTAGCAAGTAAGTATAAAACAAATTGAGGCTGTTAAACTCACCTTTACATATATTAAATACACCATGGACAATAGAAAAATGCACTGAAAAAACTCGCATTATTTTCACAGGGGTTAATTGCAAAACTGTATGAAAAGTAATACATTTCACTTTGTACAAGCCACGCCTAGGAAAAGTCAAAGTTCAATTTGGATAATGAGATATGAATCTCTCTCTCTCTCTCTCTCTCTCTCTCTCTCTTGCTCCAGCTCTCATTCGCTCGCTCACTTGCTCTAAAATATTTTTTTCCAGGATATCTTATATGCTTTGCAGGCATCAGTAGCTGCTGTCAGAGTCCACAATGACTGTATTACCAATATTAGAAATCAAATGCCCTCTGCATATTAACGATTCTTACTTTCATGTTCTTTAGTTGCACACTGATCCACTCAGGTTACACTCAGGTTATTCAGTCTTACATTTGTTACTTTTTTGTTAATTTGTTACATTGTTACTCACATTTTAAAAAATGCTCTTATTTGTATTCGTTTACCTCAAAACGTAATGAGTTATGGAATTTTGCCTCGCACAGTAAAGCAAAACACTCACCTATTGTTTGCTTTACCTCCCGTAATCTCATATTGAAAATTTTACCTCATCCAATCAAGAAAAATGCCTGCATATATTTTATTTGATCTCATACATTCACACATAATTGTCGCATATTTGACTTTTTACCTCACACAAATATGAAAGATGCAAATACGCTTAAATTTTTCTGAATTTAAACTTAGGTGTTCATACAGTACATAATATTCTTACATTCATTATTTTACCTCACACTTTGGCCAACAAAAAAAAACTCCTACTCATTTGCCTTACTCATAGAAAACTCATTGTTACCTCACAAGTTCACCCAGAATATTCTCATAGTCAACATTTAACCTCATCTCATCATGTAAAAAGTTCATTATTTTATTTAACCTCATACTTCTACAAAAATTATTTTCTAAACAGAATATTACTTCACACATGTATGTAAGATGCTCATACACCTTATGCCTCACACATTGACCAAAATATTCATAATTTTACCTCAAAATCTAGGTAGATCCAGCATTTTACTTCACACAATTAGGTAAAATTAAGATTTGTTATTTTACCTCCTACTTTCACATTCATTCTTTTTTTTTTTTACTTTAGACAAATATGAAGGATCCTTATACGCACTTCTAAGCCTCACACTTAAACACAAAATATTTTCTTCTTTCTCGTTTAACCTCACGTATTCAAACAAACTACATTCATATTTATACTTTTACCTCATATACTCATGGAAGATGTCAGAATTTTACCTCACACAACTAAGCAAAACCTCTTATATTTATTACACATAATTCTCTCATATTTGTCAAACATCCATGCAAAATCCTCTTATGTTCAATAATTTTACTCAAACATTCACACAAAATACTCTCATATTCATTATTTTACCTTTCCCACAATTTCATCAAAAACACTCATATTTCTGTGTCCTTCATACACAAAAACCCACACATTATTAAAAATGCTTTAATTTACCTCACACATTCAAGCTAAACTCTAATATTTTATTTTCTAGTTTTCTAATGTTAGTAAAGCAAAACATTAGAGTGTTATTTTTTTTGCCTGACAAATACAGAATAATAAACACTTTACCTCATATACACAAATATACAAAAAATACAAATATAAAGCGCATGCATATACAAAATATTGTGCTTTAATATACACACAAATACTTTTACACTATTTTACCTCACATTCAATACCCTAAGAATGATTCATACCTATATAGGGGGAAAAAATTACACGTCATGAACCAAAACTCGCTCAAATAACCACAACGAAGAAAATGTTCTCACATTTAACAGTTGACTTCAGGGATCCTGCATTCACATACATGAAATGTCCTTCTCCTGTACATGACACAAACACACCAAAAAGTCATAATCACAACACCCGCAACTTTACTAGTTTTCTACGCACATTAATGCAAAACACTCTCACATTAATCTGAGAAGAAAAGCGAGCGTGGTATGGAAGATGCTTCAATAATATCGTCAGCAATATCTGTCCTGTTGGCGCAACTTTGTGTGAGATTTTTTTTTTTATCTCGGCACGCCATCTAGTGGTTGAGTGTATCAATAACGTCAACATTTTGACATTAAACATTCAAATTCTGAGTTATTTTATGTGATTGCAAAATAGGATAAGGCTCTTATAGTTAGATATAGATAGAGTGTTCAAAAGCAACCATAGATTTTGAAAATAGATAGCACTAATTAATAAATATCGAGTGTAATGGAAACATCATGTGTAAAAATAAGTGCTTGTGATGTAAAAGTTTCAATAAAACAAAATAAAATTGAATAATACTAAAATACCTTGTATACGTGAGAAATTAGATCTATTATGTTATTGTGTCATATTATTATTGTGTCATAAATTACTGTATTAAGAGAGTATTGTAAGTACTAAGTGATAACTAAGTGATAAGTGAGATTTTTCATTGTAATTTCACATTAACTTGTCACATAGTTATTATAAAATGTACATTTCCCGATTGATGACAGAGTGGACCATAACAGGGTGGAACTTTTTAGGTTAAAGGTAGAATTTAATGAGCATTTCGTCGAATGAAGTCATTCATTGTTGAAGCCGACTGTTTACTGTTTATCACATATACACGTACTTTAAATTGTTGAAAGGTTTTCAATATTAATTAAGATTTCACTATGACATGGTGGTTGTGTTAAGCTTGATAACATTAAACTACAAATAAAATATGATGTACATTTTTAAATGCAAGTGTAAATACATAATGTGCTTACAGCAGTTGATCAAAACTAGACTGAAGAAAGGCAAAATAATGGTGGTGATGTCATGATTTCAAGGCCAGTTCCCCTAAAATGACAATGTGCACATAGATTTCAGGGCCACATACAAAGTGTTTATGATTATTATTCTTATTATTATTATTAGTAGTAGTAGTAGTAGTAGTAGTATTAGGAGTATTGTTCTTTTTTTTGTTGTTGTTGTTCTTGCTGTTTTGTGGTTCTTCTTCTTTTTCTTCCTTCTCTTATCCTTCTTATATATTACAGTATTATTTGTTGTTTATGTAAAAAGAAATATAAAAATCTTTTTTTCATTTTTTTTTAATCATGTCATTCGTCATTAAATTCATCACTAAGCATTTCACTGCTTATCATACTGTGTATTGGTGTGTTTGTGACAACAACAAAAAAAAAATTATAAATAAATTTTGTAATAGAAACGTTTTCCAATCACAGCACAATGCCCAAGTGCTTCATTTCATCATTTAAAACCCATAATTAATATTTTTAATATTTACTGGTTTTCACAATCAAGTAAGACTATTAAATAATAAATGAATTAATTCTGTGTTCAGCTATACAAATATTGATAGTGAATTCTGTTCAAACTGGAGGATACTGTTTAGAAAACTCTATGCATTTAATTATGACTGTATTCTGATTTCCTGTATACATTTTTTTTTTTTACTTAAAAAAAACATCTTTTGAGTGATTACAGACAAGTCTGAACATTAAACTTTTAGGGTTTTATATATTAATGTATATTTACTATATTGCACTACATTTGTCAGAAAACCTTTAGTTTCCCTTCAGAATCAACATTATCTATGAGATACTATACTACAAAATACTCCCACAGAAGGAGAAGATGCTGCCATCACTCCGTGCACTTGGTCGTCGTGCACTTTTCCAACACAACAATGATCCAAAACACACATCTAAAGCTACTATTGCATTTCTGAAGAAGAATAGGGTGAAGGTGATTGAACGGCCAAGTATGTCTCCTGATCTGAACCCAATCGAACACCTGTGGGGAATTCTGAAGTGACAATTTGAGCATCACTCTCCATCCAGCATCCAGGCTCTAAAAGAGGTATTTCTTGAAGAATGGAAAAAGATAGATGTTGCAATATGTCGCCAACTTGTTCATTCCATGCCTAGAAGACTTGGTGCTGTCCTTAAAAATCATAAGACCATGGTCATACAAAATACTAGATGTAGTATCTTTTGTTGCGGGGTGTATTCATTTTTGCTTCAACCAATTTGAGTAAAACTGAAGATTTTGTGATTCAAGTCATGTTATTAACCTTAATTTCATGTTATGCAGTGTTCAGTAAAAACTCAGACTTGTGAACATTTTGGAAATTGTTCTTTTGTTCATTGAGCTACTGATTAAATTCGTACTTTTTAAAGGGGGTGTACTCATTTATGCTGAGCACTATACTGGTCCTTCTCAAAAAATTTGCATATTCTGATAAAGTTCATTATTTTCTGTAATGTACTGATAAACATTAGACTTTCATATATTTTAGATTCATTACACACAACTTGAAGTAGTTGAAGCCTTTTATTGTTTTAATATTGATGATTTTGGCATACAGCTCATGAAAACCCAAAATTCCTATCTCAAAAAATTTGCATATTTCATCCGACCAATAAAAGAAAAAGTGTTTTTAATACAAAAAAAGTCAACCTTCAAATAATTATGTTCAGTTATGCACTCAATACTTGGTCG
>JAAGKR010001565.1:103816-120652 GCA_011419295.1 Clarias macrocephalus | reverse complement strand
AAACGTATTCATATCACACAGAAATGTCATCAAAATATTTCTCATCAAGTCTGTGTTTAAGTAAACTCTATAAGCCTGGCCTAGTCACTGGTTTCTTCTTTAGATTTTGGTAATCAGAAGCCTTGCCATTTATGGTGGCAATATAAATACACGGTTTCTGGAAAGCTCCAGTGCTTGTTCGAGAACATAGCTAAACAAACAGCACCATGAAAATCCAAGGAGCGAGCAAGTGATCTATCCTATAGTATGTCAATGAAGATTTTCAGTCTTCCAGGTGAAGTTGACGCAGGTCAAGTGAGCTTTTGTTGGTTTGAAATGTTTCTGAGAAGGTTGGTTCAGGTTGACTGGGGCCCCGAATATATCCTCCGTAAGTGGTTTTACACCTGAATACATTTACATTTAAGCATTTGCCAGGCACTAACAAAAGTGCTTCGAAGTTTCCATCCATGGATCCTTACACTGGGTACTAGGTTACTAACTAAGTACCATCAGTCAAACATGTTGGGAAGGTCTTTTTTTTTTTTTGCTTTGTTTGTTTTTTGGGGATTAACCCAAATACCTAAAAAACAGAGGTTTTTGGTCATTGCTCAAAGATTGATAAAGACTCAGCTGTACAGACATCTAGACGAAGAAGTGGAGCATCCTGGATCAGCTGCAGAGGACGAATGGTGTAGAGAGGCAGATCTGCCAGGAGTGAGTTACAGTAGTTCAGACAAATAAGTGACTAAACAAGCACCTGTGTGGAGCGAAATGGACGAAAGAAGAAATCGACAAGAGCGAGCAATGTGTTGGGTAAATAAGAATTGACTGTTCAGAGTTACCCCAAGGTTGCAGGCAGTGACTAAAAAAGTGATCTGGTGGTTGGCCAATAAATATGCCTATTGATGGACATAAAGAAAGTGAGAAGGAGGCGGATTTCTCAAGACGTGATGGTTACCATCACATTAGGCATGAGTGATTCATACCTAGGAATGATGGCTCCCCACTTCCCACTCCTTTGCTCTCCAGCGTTCACATAGTTTCTGTTCTCTGTTCTTGGCTACACTTGCTCACACTTAGCAGTAAAAAATGCCCTTTTACCCATTGTGACTCTGTAAAGGGGTCATTAGGGGGTCATTAGGTTTGGCCTGCTTGGTGGACGTGTGCAGTGTTCTTAATCCTCCTGGGGAAGGATGCAAGGGTAGCATGGAAAATGGGAGACAGGACATATCTGAGGGAATTCCACTTTTGTACAGATGGCTTCTTTCACCTTCAAATGTGTATCCTTTATCTTTTAAATGCACCTGATTGTGGTCCTGAACTGCTATTCCTCTTGTGCAAATCCATTCTCTGGCATACAGAAAGAAGAAAAAAAATCCAGTTGACATAACTCGACCTTCAGATATCTATCCTGAATCAACAGTTACCTAATGGTTGGCTACAGTGACCTTATGACAGAAATCATTGTTGGAAAGAAAGATACCTTTCTGAGGGTTCCAACCTCACAACAACTCATGCAACCACTTAAACAATGTGGGCAATTTGGAAAAACCAATGAAGTTTACAATGGATGTCTTTGGGCTGTGGCGAAAAACAAACTAAGCTCTAGGAGAACTTGCAAAGAACATGTATACAAACGCAATGCGAAATCAAACCCCAAACCCTGAAGGTGCTAGGCGCAAGTGATAACCACAAAGCCACCTTGCCAATAATCAAGAAGCTACCGAAACCAAAACAAGTCCATGACCAAGTTCTGTAAAAGTATTTGTGTAAAAGGTATTGGGGTTTGGGTATTATTATTAATAGTAGTAGTAGTATGTCCATTATTACGAATGTAAGATGGATAGAGACAAAGGCAATCTAAGAAGAAAACCATTTCCTGTCTGAGAACTGGGTGGAAGTTCACATCGTCAACAAGACAACTGCTGTAGCTGAACTATATTTCCAAACCAGAGTAGTTAAAACCCAAGAACCTGGGTGTGTCCATTTTCGAATGGTCTAAACAAACCCCAGACCTGAATTAGATCAAGAATCTGTAGCAAGATTTTGAAAAGATTACGGCACACTACATGCAAGACCTCCTTTCTGCCAAGAAGAATAAGTTATAACATCAGAATCCTGATGTGCAAATCTGATCGAGACATTTCCACGAAGATCCACATCTGTACTCGCAATCCGAGGCGGTTCCACCAAGGATTGACCCGCAGGCGTTAATACTCACAATATGCAACCTACAATATCTGCTGCGTCTGTTTAACCTTCATGGTAAAAGAAGAATGTCGCTTGTGTACATAATCTTTAATACTTGTTCACATTCCTGTAATAGATGAAGCAACTGTGCATGTAAAATACAAGTGCTAGAACGGCCCTTAAACACCTTTTTTTTTTCCTTCCTTCTTCTTCTTTTCTTGGCCTGTCTGCGCTCTTGGAATCGTACGTCCTGGTAAATTACTGCTTGATGCAGAGTTGACAGTGCATAAAACCACAACAGACACAGCGTTTAAAAACAGCCTCTGGGGGTTAAGATGACGCAACGAGCAGCATCCGGAGCCAACCGAGAGCAGTGCTGAGAACAGCAGCCAGCACAACACGAGGAAGAGAAATTGAAAAGTGTGTGCAAATGTGAGATAATGAAATAAAAGAATCATTAAAAAACAGGGTCATGAGCTGTTTTAGATCCTTTAATCATGCTGCTTTTTGTGTCACACAATAAATACCTTTATTGAACAAGACGTGATTTTTTTTAATGCATTTAAAAAATATCCTACGGTATATACTAGGTTATGTTGTTTTGTATCGGTTAATATCAGTGCAAAAAAAATAAAATACTATAATCTTTGGGAATCTCTGGACAGAACAAAATGGTAACAAAACGTCCCCTTTCTTCCTCACTAATCACTTTACATCACGTATGATCACGCGGCAGGATTGTCCTAAGCTGAGACACTCCACTGGTCTGAAACATGGTGTCTACAAAGTGCTTTATAAAGAAGGGGCGGAGGATTAAGAGCAGTAGAAGGGAACCGAGGCACGCCTGCCAGAACCTCATGTCAGAAGCATCTGCACTTTCTCCTAGATTCGCCAAGTGCCACGCAGCCCCCGGGCTCAACTGTGACTAAAAATGTTTTGGCCCTCGTATGCGAAACGCGAGAACACGACTCTCAATTAAATGGTGAGATAATACAGTTGGGTTCGCCGTAGCCTTCGACCTCATTCTGTACTGCAACCGAAATTTATGTTTTGTTTTGTTTTCCTCAAGGTTTGAACCCTATGACTTCTTTTGGAGTTCACCCGAAAGCGTACAAGTGTAACTAATGCGCAATGTTGTGGTTAGTTTGATATTGACATTATTAGGTTGATTTCTATACTGAAGATTAGCAAATTCCGGCAAATCAGCCAAAAAGAGTTGATCTTTGTTCTTGTTGCTGTCAGTGTCCTGAAGATGCACGGTGGCGCCAATTTATCAAAAATGGGTGCGACCAGATTTGTAAATTCACACACGAAATAATGTACAACTACACCGAACGAGGTGTCAAGTTGGCTTAGTGGTTACCACTGTCGCTTTGCACCTTCAGGTTCTGGGTTCGATACCCACATCCCCCCCAAGTCATGTTCTCCCTGTGTTTGGTGGGTTTCCTCCGGGTACTCCGGTTTCCTCTCACATGCACAGTAGGTGTGTTTGAATCAGTGAGTGTGAGTGCGCCGTGTGATGCTTTGGCACTCCGTCCAGGGTGTACCCTGCCTCGTGCCCTAAGCCACCAGGGATAGGCGGCATCCCCCACCATGAACTTGTACGCACGATAAAGCGGTATAGACGATGAGAGAGTGATAAATCCATGAATTAAGACATTTGTTCAAAGATCATTCATTTAAAAAAAGCTACTTTTCAAAAGGAACAAGGCTCTGTTCGCCATGACGTCTTTTCCTAATGCTGAACAAAATAGATAGGTACGCATAATTATTTTGTCAATTCATGTAACATAATACTGTATCCAAAATGTGATGTTATGTGTGTGGGTGTGTGTGTGTGTGTATATATATATATATATATATATATATATATATATATATATATATATATATATATATAAAAATTTTTTTTTTTTTTTTTTTTTTTTTTACAGTATACACAGGTATGTTTGCAGTTCCTTTCTAATCCTATAGGTGGTGCACACTAAAGTATTCACAGTGCGTAAAACATCCCCTGGTGATTCCCTACTGAGCAATACACTGTTAGTGACAGCACGAAGTGTCTGACAAGTGACTGATGTGGTACGTTTTAACCTGCAATGTGTTGTATACTTCCTGGTTGTGCTGAAAGACAAACCACCATCACTTTCGATCCAAACAAGCTACCTGGCAGTGGTTTTCAAATTCAGTGTTTCCGAAACTTCTGTGAAGCCGTAAACCGTCAAACATTTACATACAACTTTATTTAATAAATTATAAAAAGAATACTGTAATAAACATTATGATACAAGTATTATATGATTAAGTGATTCCAGAATTCCATATTACAGCCATTGAAAAAATCTCCTTAGTTGTTTTCTTTGCTTGATGCAGCGATAATTTGATCCTTCAAAATCGGTGACTTTTCCGTCGAAAAAACCTTTTACCAAATCCTCTTCGTTTGTTATTTTTTATCCTCTGAGCAGCTCAAAGAACTCCGTATTCCTCCTAAGCTTCTTTCCATCATTCTTCGCCCTTTATTTTCCCCCTTCACATAAGATTAATGAGCTGCAAGTCCATTCGCCCGAGGGCTTGAGAAGCCTTCGCCACATGGCCCTAATACACTTCTTTGTGAGAAGTACTGCAAAAAAAAACATGGCTCTGCTGAACTGTAAAAGAACAAACCTAAACCGTTCAGAAAAAGATCAATCTGTATATCACAGCAATGCTTTGAAGCCGTGGGGAGGGGGGGGGGGGGGTGTTCGGAAAATGGTTCGAGATCCCAGAGGGAGCAAGTTCCCCAAAAACGTCTGTTAGATAAGATGCCAAAAAAAGATAATTAAAGTTACTTTTGGGAATATCTGATCTCTTTTTCGCTATCTAGTCTGTCTGCTCTGGCCAATCTGATGAAAAGGATTATGGGTTATTGAGACAACAAAGGGTATGTACATGTCCGTGAGTTTCCTTTTTCCTTTTCATGATAGGGCGAGTGCTATAGGCAATACTTTACGCAAATATACTGTACAATACTGATATCGTGAGACGACTTTCTTTATTGGTATGACTTTTAAATTGAGTTTGGAAATCTATTCCGTCTAATCTGTTTCAACAGTATACACGGGCAAAACACAGGATTGGTGCTGATTTTTTTTTTTTTTTTTATGTTATACATATAATACAGAAAATGTGTGTGCCAAAGAAGTTACTTCTGAAGTTTATGCAACATGGGAGAGCTTCCCTGAAAATTTAAAATTGCTACCATCAGCCGTATTTTTAAAATGCAAATAATTCATATTTTTTAATTGGTGTAAATTGGTGTACGCTTCTAAAAGCTGTTCGAGGCAGAATTCGACATGGTTACGGACACTACAAATTTTGTAAAAATTGTTGCTTAAATAGTTTTTTGCTAAAAGCTTAAAAGGCAAAAAAAATCTGTAGTGTCCGTAACCATGTCGTATTCATGTTGCAATATCTTTTTTTTTTCAGGTTTATATCTTTTCAAAGGAAATCTAAATTGGCCAAGTTTAATTTGAATGACAATTAAGATCATTGAAAATTTCGAATTCTAAAAAGTTACGGACACTACATAAAAGGCCAAGAAATAGTACTTACGATAGCAAATGTGCTTGTTTTTATTTGATAAAAATATAAATGTATATACAAGTTTACAAAATATGAAGCACAGATCGGGGGAGATAAAAAAATATTAAGTATTATAAATTAAGTATTAAAAATTGTGTTATATGATTCTATTTAAAAAAGAAAGAAAGAAAAAAATTATTAAAAAAAAAAAAGTTTTTAGCGCCAAACTTTTTGGCGCAAATACCGTTTTGGTCGACAGAACAGTATTTCTTAAACGTAAAAAAACACCTCAACTAAATAACTAATATAACCGAAGCTCTATAACTGTGACTCTGAAGCCTGAAACAGGAAACACAAGTCACATTTTGTCTGAATAACTTTGCCCTGTCTAAGAGATCATTAAAAAACAAACCAAAAAAACAAAAAAACTGTTCAGATAAACAACGTCTTAAAACCCATCCCTGAAAAGATTCCACAAGATTCCGCTACGTCATCATATTCTCATGACTTTCTCAATCATCATCACTTCAACATGGACTCGCTTCAGCATCGATAATCCGGGTCCGTTTTCATCTTTTACGGCCAGCAAGGACAAATCATGCAAAGCAAGACCGAAAGAGATGTGTGTTTCCATGGCTACAGATACACAGCCAAGTGTGCATGACGGGATCTCTACCAAGGTGTCCATGGCAACCACTTGGAGCTACGAAAACACTTAATTGTCCATCAGCAGTAAAGGACAGGTAACACAATGAGATCAGGGAGCTAAATTTGTCCCGAGAGGCTGAACAATCCTTCTTCTTCTTCTGCTTTTTGCGTTATATAGATATTACGTTTGTTTTTTTAACGCTGCTTGGTTACGTGGACGCTTTTACGTGGCTTCTGCGTGAAAGAAAGAGGAAGTGGAACTCGCATCTGGTCACAAGCCGAGTCACAAGCTTATTTTTTTCACTCTTCTAATACATATCAGTGTCATAAATAGCGTCAATCGTATTTATTGGATGTGCTGTATACGACAAATATGGCATCCTATTTACAGACATGGTACAGATTATCTTTTATAGATTTTTAAAAAACACACATTTGGGATCCGCCTTATGCACGCGGAGGCGCAGAGCCAAGCTTACGGCCAAATAGGCGCTACTTTAGAGAAGCACTTCGGCGCACTGATGTGAAACTCGTGCATTCTTTACATTCCCTTTTTTATCTAACTCAGGCCTACGCAGCACATGTCCAACACCCTGGCTGAAATACGAGCAGAACAACAGCTTGTGCGATGACGCAGAGGACTTTTTTTTCCCCCCTCTTCTTATAATTGAATTACAGCACTGGCACGGCCACCACACACCACACACAGCATAGTCAGTGCTCCCAGACGTCTCCCACATACAGTGCTGGATACACCTCAGGAACACGACACGAGTCCAGCTTCACTCACACAGACGCTCTTATCCAGAACGACTTCTACATTTTATCGCATTATACATCTGAGCAGTTGAGTGTTAAGGGCCTTGCTCAAGGGCCCAACCGTGGCGACTTGGTGGTGCTGGGATTTGAACCCAAGACCCCCCAACACCTCAACCACTGAGCTACCTCTTCCCTACTGCATATCCATGATGGCATCACTTTTAGGTTTGTTATAATAAAGTGGGGACATTTCATATTGATCCTGTGCATCTTCATCCGTACATTCATCTGAGAATTTTTTTCATTTTTATGCATCTGAACATGAATGTAAAGGAGATTTCAAGCTTTTCATAAAGGTGCCTTCGAAAGTGTCGGAAAACTGTGTCATAAAAACATGTCCCGCGAGTCCATACTTGTAATATGTCCATTTAAAAATCCAACGTCTTCACCTTTCACCGAGTGAAGAACCACATTTGGTAGTTTCAAGTGCCAAGTGCCAGTATCAGTACCATATAGTTGTAGAAAATAAGACCTGTTGTATTTTTGAAATACACACAAGGGTGAGGCAAAAAATGACCCACACTATACTATATCAGGTTGTATTAAAACTTCCGTTGGTCTTATAAACGCTTTCCGTTTCGGGCTACTGCCTCCAAACACCCCGCTGTGCAGGTGTGAACATGTTACATCAGCTCATTTGTAACTGCGCTCGCAGCTCAGCCTTAAACATTTTTAAAAACTTTTTTATGAGGGAGTACCGACACTTGATGGACAACATGGATTATGTTGAAAAATGATGTATTTGTCTTTTCTGAATGTTAATGAAAATTTATTCTACAGCCTTTTGACTCGCCTTCGTATATGCAAACACTGCAACAGTTACTATAAGTGCTAAAAAGTGACTCTGAAAAGGTGAATTTTCAGAGAGGATCATATAACACCATTTAACACTTAATGATTCTTATCTCCTGATCCTTGCTTTGTTTTTTGTAAACATGCATGCACATTTAAAATCTTATCAGATAAAACCAAACACATTTGCTAAATACAATTTCATGCCGTTTTACAGTATGTGTAGTGTCTGTAACTTATTATTTTTTTTAAATTATTATTCAAACCTTTCAATCGTCATTCAGATGAAACTTGGCCAATTTACAGTAGATTTCACTTGAAAAAGTGTATTATTCTTGTATAAAATGTAAAACAGTTAAGACATTGTGACATGAATTTGACATGGTTACAGACACTACAGAATTTTTTTGCTTTTACTAAAAAAATAAGCATTTGAAGCAACAATTTGTACAGGTCATATGCTTCTAAAAGCTTGCACAAATTTTAGTATCAATACTCATATAGAAATATGAATAATTTTCATTTTTTAAGTTATTATAGCTTGAAGCGAGACAGTATAACGCTGACAAATGTCCGTTTTTGGGGCACATATAAAATCATCTCTCTAAAACGGCTGAAGGTAGCAGCTTGAAATTTTTAGGGAAGCAAGATTGGTCACTTCCATGTTGTACATATAATCTTCAGAAGTACCTCCTTTCGCAAACACATTTTCTGTATTATATGTGGGCAAGGAACCATAAATGGTAACTTCACTGACCTTGATTTGAAACATAAACATTACAACAATGCAAAAGTGAAACAACAAAAAAAAAGTCTTGGGCGGAGGAAATTTTGAAAGTGCCCTACAAAGGGTTAAAGCCTTCAGGAAACAGGTTAGTTTCTGTTCTCAGTTACCCGTTACATTATAACAGCTAGAAACAGGATGTTTCCTTACCAGCTTTGAAGTCGACCTATTATGCAAAATGTTCTTCTGACTCAGTTTTAGGCATTCAGATGAGTCTCCAGTGTGCATATGGAGGAAAAAAAAAGTGAAAAAAAAAAGTGAAAAAAAAAAGGTGAAAAAAAAATTCCTTGTTTTTTTCCCCCTGTATCCCTTTTTTTTTTTTTTTCCACTGTCCGGGCTTAAACAATTTCCCTTTAACATGACCTTATATAAGACGGTCCCGTCTGGACGAGGAGTGAAACTCAGCTGAAGTTTTTTAATTGACCTCTAAAACAAGTGTTAAAAGAAATTAAAAAACATGGGACCTTGAATAGGATTAAAACGAATGCAGCTTGTCTGACTGAAAAGCAATCGGTCCTCTGTCCTGTGCTAAAAAAAACCTGCAAACGTAATAAAAAGCGCTAACACACTGCAGAGACGCCGTATGAAAACAGGAAATATACATACCATTCATCATTTTTAACAGGTATAAATCAAAAAAAAAAAAATTCATGGTTCATATTATTCCTAGGTAATGTTGAATATCTCCCAGGAAGTAAAGACACCGTTCCTATAGCAACAACACCGTGTGCATAAATATTAATGCATTCCGTACTAATATTAGCGATGAAATCTGCTATGCATCAAGGGTTTTTCTGTTGTACAGTATGTAAAATATACATGTCGAATGTAATATAATAGAGTTATGTTATTGTTTTCTACATAACGCAACAGACTCGGACCAAAATGGCATTTCAAATAATAAGTAGCACGCAAACGTGGCACAGCACACGCACATCAATACCGAAATCATGTACTTCGTGTCACAGAAACATCTGCTCCATGCACAAGCATGTTGGCTTGCGGAATTCTCAGCGGAGGATATCGGACTCGCACATCTGCGCCTGTGAGGTAAGACGTAAGGAACTCGAAGCCGAGCTGGGAGAGGGGCCTCCGGGATAACGGAGTAACCCTGACCAATCTGGGCACGCTACAGAAGTCGATCAACAAGCCTTACCGCTCGGGCTTAATCTTCCCGCGTTCATATGAAAGGTGGAAGGATATGAAGCGCATCCAGCTGGAACATTACTTAACAATTAACAGCAGGCAATTACGGAGCTGACAGCACTCCCACACCCGATTAATGTTCCCTCCACCTGCTGCGGACCCATAATTCCCTGTCTGCTTGTGACTGGTGGGAGGATGCGAGGGAGAAAAGTCATCTGCGTTATATTACAAAGAACATGTTTTGAGAAGAAGTTGTTCGCTAAACAAAACAAAACAAAACAAAACAAAAACTCAGAAATCAGGATCTTTCTACACGACTGACATGTTTACAATTACGAATCACATACTGTAGCCGGTCGGAGCGCGTTTCTGTCCTGCACAGCTTTCAAGCTTTCATCTCGATCTCTCGAGCTGGAGCAGACCTGAGGTTTAACCTCAAAAAAATAAAATAAAAAATAAAAAAAACAGTGGACGTCAAGTTTAATTGACCTGAATGAGGTCACGTAACCAGACAGGAAATACAAGTGCAAGTGTAAACATGGCAATAAACTTTTTTTTTTTTTTTTACTTTTTTGCAATATAATATACAGTAGATACAATTCTAAAAATAAGATCTATAATATGGATTGGTTTGCAGTTGAACTCTTTTTTTAGGGCTCTTTTTTTTTTCATGGTTGTCATTTCAAGGTGTGAATCAAGGTCAGTAAAGGTACCACACATGATCCCTCAAACATCTCGGGTAATAGTTTTTCCATTCGGTCATCTTCTATACCGCTTATCCCGTGCAGCGTTTGGGAGGGGTGGGGCTAATTGATTTGGGTCTCGAACCCTCGACCCTAGCTAAATACTACACCACCACAGATACGTTTTAAGGGACATTTATTTACATATAAAAAGTCCAGTCCAATTCAATCCAATCCGACTCCTTAGGCAACCCTGAAACACTTCTGGAATAAATTATTAATGCCTTAGCAACTATCTAACCCCCCCCCCCCAAATTACCAAGCTAAATGCCCAATTAAGGGTTAAAACCTTGCACTGAATCCGCAGGTCGTGCAAGGTCACACGTGATGTTGCAATGTTGTTACTGTTACATAAGTTTGCAATGATGCAGCAGCACTCAAGGCCTGGGAAACGCATTCCAGTCCTTGTTTTTAAACTTTAATACAGACTTTGGCTTGAACTTGAACACACAACGTGCTTTACATTACTGACTTGTGCATTTAGGATTATAAAGTTCTAACCATACTGTACGACATCTAATAAGATCAAGATCAAGAGTATATCCGAGTATAAAATAAAAGTAATCTTGTATGACCATGAGGCCATTGTTTTTGCTAAAAATCTACTGTGAGTCATTAAGTCCCTCAGATAATGTTTTTTTTTTTAACTCCTTTTATTTCACTCCTCCTCCAAATGTGCCTTTTCAGTGTTTTTGTAAATATATAGCTTAGCCATTATGCACCAGAGAACAGCAGAGCTGAGCAACAAGCCGGGGAGGGGCTCTTCTTATATGACATCATATTAGGGGGGAAAATCTTACTAGCTTGTTGAAGACTTGACCAAAAATGTGAATTTTGCATAAAAGGCACCCTTTAAGATTTAATTTGGACTCGTTTATGAAATGAAATTAAATAGAGTAAATTAAAGAAATTGAACAAACGTTTTAAGGCGACCGGCTGCAATGTGCCTAAATATACAATTAGTTGTTTACCTACAGTACCAACCTCAGCAGCAACCTCATTTCCTCTCTCGTCTGTTCCAACCACTCAGCATTCAGCATCACTAATCACCGGCCTGATCATCAGTCATCATCTGCACCTGGTCCTCACTGGTTCATGCCGTATATTTAGATGGTTTTTCAATGCTTGAATGATTTATAGGTCACTGCGTGGCTTAACAAGTGAAAACATTCCTCTGAAACTGCTCAGGTACAGGTACAGGGACTGGACTGAAAATCAGAGACAAAAACTTGCCAAAAATGGGAAACGAAAAAAAGTCCTCCAGGAAGTCTGGAGAAATATTCTTCAAGACTACATAAAAAAAAAATACAAGAAAGTCTGGCCTTTTGGAAGCAAAATATGATGAGAATGAGACTCCAGACTTTTGCACAGTATATAACTTCACCATTTTTTTGACTGTGTATTTTTGACTGAATAAAATCCAAACCTGTCGCTGAACCAGCTGAAGCAGAGATTTAGTTATATTTAAATATAAGTATTTATTCCAGCCAGTTAGAAGGTCCTCTTAAGATTTCAAGTCAAGTTTAAACTAGTCATGACCTGATACTCTCGAGTCCGACTGACCACAGTTTGCATTTTTTCAGGGTATTTTTTCATGGTATATGCTGCATGTATTTGGACTGTGGGAGGAAACTGGTGAACCCAGAAGAAACCCACCAAGCACGGGGAGAACAACCACGAGTTCGAGTCCTTGACTTGGGACTCGAACCCTCGACCCTAGCTAAACACTACTAATGGACATTTATTTAAATAAAAAGTCCAGTCCAATTCAATCCAACCAAACACTCCTGGAATAAATTATTAATGCCTTAACAACTATCTAGATCAATTTTTAAACTTTTTTTTTTCTGTTTTTCCCCAAAATTACCAATAATTACCAATATATACCATATAATTAATAGTTGAGCCAAAACCGAAAGGAAAAACTAACCATTACCTGCTTGAAATAAAATCCTTATTAAACCATCTAAATAAAAATCAGATGCTATAAAATTTTCATTAAACAACAAAAGTTTGCTTCTTTGCTGAAAAACTTCGAAACGTCCCGAAAAAATTCACGAAAGATCTTTCTGGTGAAAAGTATCATAATATCCACGGGCTGTACCAAAAGTTAAACACGGGTGAGCATACCTTATTTAGTTAACTGACACACAGTAGGTGGTTCAAACTGCACATACAGGTATTAGTAGAGCAACTCTTCCTACTCAACACACGGTAGTCTCCATCACAAGCCCGCGGTGAACCCGACACACTGGAATCCTCTTTGTCATAGCTGATGGTCTCCTACACTCCTTACGGAGGATGACACCATTGGCGAGAGCGACGTTGAATGCATGGAAGTAGAAACCAGTAGTTAAGATGAACCACGCAACTGTGGAAGAGGTCATTTTCAAAGAGGATTCGAGAGCTGGCTTCACCTTTGTATAGAGGAAGAGCTACCCTGCCTACAGTACATGTGCAATATATTGAACCACCTGTAAAAGTTACGCCTACTTTTGGATAACTTTCGGTACCTTCTACTGGATGATGAACTTTATGTAAATGTCAAAAAGTCAAAAATTAACATACTAACATTAATATCTGAAAAATGATCAACAAAAATGTATAATACTGTACAATACAGCAATGTGGAAATGATTACAAGATAAAAAGCTAAAGGAGATCACATCACTCTAAACGAAGCCTTTATAGCCACTCTGAAACGTTACAGTGAAACCCTATGCTTTTCCCTGAGTAATAAAAATACAACCTTTTTTATCGATATCCTCTCCATCTGTATCTCTCCTCATCGTTCCCCAACACAACCGTCTCTCCCGTCTCTCCAGGCGAACGGAATGCGAACCGCTGTCTCTCCACGCGAACGGAACGTGTGTGTATTCCTTCCACGCATGCCTGACGCTTTGGGAATCGGCACTGACGTTTGGTAAGAGGTTACAACATACAGCATTAAAAAAAAAAAAAAAAAAAGATTTCGGGAGTTAGTCAGCAGGAAAGAATGGCAGAAACGTAGCCGGCTTTCCTGTCCAGTTATTACTCAAATACGACACGTCGAATCCAATTTTCAAGTTATTTTTTTTTCCTTCAGGAATGGAAACAAGTTAAATCATGAAGGGCAAGATAGGAAATTAACTTAAACTGAAAAACTGAAGGAAAAAAAACTAAGAAGGCAGGGCTTTTCACGAGACGCTGCTGTGATTTCGACGTTACACAATAACGCCCAGACACCGTAGCTCTGACTAATTAGCCTTCGACACGAATACGAGCAAAACAAGCTCGCTCTGATCACAGCAAGTCCCGACAAATTCCGAATCGTTTCTCATGAGGCGCTGTTAGGTACGGGACGGAGATCGTCTTGAGCAATCCACACGCTACGTGATGAGTCTTGCATCACGTTTACTTAACAGATAGTCTCTCTTTATTGTGGGAGGGAAAACACGGCTGGTGAAAACCCGAGCCTCTGTCCCGGGGCCGCGGGCAGCCCACACAAACCGAACTGCTTAACAGCTGGAGAGCTGGAGTCGGCGTTTTTTTTTTTTTTGTTTGTTTTTATCTCATCTCCGAGTGAAATCCAACCTCAAGTCCTAATCCTGTTTACCCCTGCTACAGCATGACGCTTTATTTCCCAGTAATTCTGTAATAGTTTTTGTTCTTCTGCATTGTATGATCTCTCATGACGCTTATCTTGTCTTAACAGTAATTACTGTGAATGATTTACGTAGTAAGTACAGTAAAACAAAACAAAAATAAAAACAAAAAAAAAATGCAGATGTGAGCACGAGGTGGGATACACCCTGGACGGGGTGCCAATCCAGGGCACACAGAGATGTACACACACACGCGCGCTCATTCACACAGTACAGGAAATTTGGGAACACTGTTTTTGGACTGTGGGAGGAAACCGGAATACCTGGAGGAAACCCACCAAGAACGTGGAGAACATAGGAGCAGTGGTGGCTCAGAGGGCTAAGGCACTGAGATACTGATCGGAAGGTCGGCGGTTCGATTCCCAGCTCAGCCAGGTTGCCATTGTTGGGCCCTTGAGCAAGGCCCTTAACGCTAACTGCTCCAGGGGTCGCTGTACCATGGCTGACCCTGCGCTCTGACCCCAGTTACACTGGGATATGCGAAGAAGGAATTTCACTGTGCTGTAATGTATATGTGACAAAATAAAGGCTTTACTTTACTTAACATGCAAACTCCATACACAGAAACACGAGGCAGGATGCGAACCCGGACCCTGGAGGTGCGAGGTGACAGTGCTAACCACTAAGACACCCAAACATATCAATTTACAAATAACTCGATTTTGGAGTCATTGTGGCGGGACATGATGCATCACTGAATCTATTTTTTCCCCTCCGTCTCTACTGACCGATCAACTTCACAAAACAAATGACCAGAACAAAAAAGAAAAAAGATCATGAATGGAGATCACTTAAACACTTGATGAAGATGCATTGAAAAAATCAACAGTAGAAATCTCAGCTATGATTAACACTGAAAGTAAAAGTGCTTCTATAAACAATGCAATGGAAAGTCACAGACTTGGGACTAAACAGTTGCGTGACCATAAGAAAACCACTGGCGAGTGAGACTAATCTGAAAAAAGAATTGCTAATGAGCATAACGATTGGGTTTGAAGCAATGGATAAAGGTCATGTGGGCATCAGGGTAATGAGGGAAGCGCACCATGCATAGTGGTCACTTTACAAACCTCTGGAGACAGTGTAATGATCTGGGGTTGCTTCAGTTGGTCAGGTCTAGACTCAGCAACATTATGCGGCAATAAAATGAAGTCAGCTGACGACTTGAATGTAATGAATGAGTGAATGAGAGAAGCACGCTCAAGCAATTTGTAAAATACTTCTTGCATATGCTAGCAACAACATGATGATTATTAAGCATTAAAAGGGAGGTGCTGTTGCCAATCAGTTCATTCTCATTCATATCACTCATTCTCTACACGCGTTATCCGGTACAGGATATTTCAATTTTGAAATGCCAAATATTCTGCATGTCTTTGGACTGCGGGAGGAAACCAGAGAACATGCAGATTCCACAGAAAAACCGACCCGTGGTGCGAACCCTCGACCCTGGAGGTGTGAGGTTTAGTGCTGACCGCTGCGGTTTTCACTACACAGTTATGTTACCATCAACAAATTGCAAACTTTTTGGATCAAAAAGGTTGCCGGTAATAATCTGATCCACGGAGACCACATGAGTTAATGATGCATTTACTGTACTGTATGTACTAGACTTGAGCCAAAAGGCTTGTCTTTATGTTGAAGGGTATTGTAGCAATGACATCATGGTCTGGTTGAATGCAAGTAATCACAGCTTATACAACATATAGAGAAAATTAACCCTATTAATTTTCTATGGACAGTGGAAATCTGATCTGCTGTCGCACAGGAAAACTATAGCCAAGCAAACAGCATTACCCAAGACATGCGGGAAAGTGTCTGTTACAGTATGAACATGGGCAGAAAAGCAGAAAAGCTGTTATCTCAACCAATAACGGAATGAGATTCAGAAGACGGATTTAAGTGTTTTTTTTTTTTTTTGCATTTACCGATAACTTAGACAGAAAACTGAACAATCAAGCTACAAATCTGGCAGAATGGATGACGTACACAAACACGTACACGAAGCCTGAGAAAATGAGCCAGGAGCACGCAAACCGGTGAAAACCAAAATCCAGACGATGATTTTCATTAAACAACAAAAGTTTGCTTCTTTGCTGAAAAACTTCGAAACGTCCCGAAAAAATTCACGAAAGATCTTTCTGGTGAAAAGTATCATAATATCCACGGGCTGTACCAAAAGTTAAACACGGGTGAGCATACCTTATTTAGTTAACTGACACACAGTAGGTGGTTCAAACTGCACATACAGGTATTAGTAGAGCAACTCTTCCTACTCAACACACGGTAGTCTCCATCACAAGCCCGCGGTGAACCCGACACACTGGAATCCTCTTTGTCATAGCTGATGGTCTCCTACACTCCTTACGGAGGATGACACCATTGGCGAGAGCGACGTTGAATGCATGGAAGTAGAAACCAGTAGTTAAGATGAACCACGCAACTGTGGAAGAGGTCATTTTCAAAGAGGATTCGAGAGCTGGCTTCACCTTTGTATAGAGGAAGAGCTACCCTGCCTACAGTACATGTG
>JAAGKR010001565.1:92114-103796 GCA_011419295.1 Clarias macrocephalus | reverse complement strand
GACCACATGAGTTAATGATGCATTTACTGTACTGTATGTACTAGACTTGAGCCAAAAGGCTTGTCTTTATGTTGAAGGGTATTGTAGCAATGACATCATGGTCTGGTTGAATGCAAGTAATCACAGCTTATACAACATATAGAGAAAATTAACCCTATTAATTTTCTATGGACAGTGGAAATCTGATCTGCTGTCGCACAGGAAAACTAGCATTACCCAAGACATGCGGGAAAGTGTCTGTTACAGTATGAACATGGGCAGAAAAGCAGAAAAGCTGTTATCTCAACCAATAACGGAATGAGATTCAGAAGACGGATTTAAGTGTTTTTTTTTTTGCATTTACCGATAACTTGGACAGAAAACTGAACAATCAAGCTACAAATCTGGCAGAATGGATGACGTACACAAACACATACACGAAGCCTGAGAAAATGAGCCAGGAGCACGCAAACCGGTGAAAACCAAAATCCAGACGATGACCAAAAAACATACGAGAGCATGCTGGAATTCTGCTTTTCTCTTCTGTCTCACACACACACCACACACTCTCACTCTCTCTCACACACACACACACAGGCATGCATTAGTCTATCAAGTTTCAAAGAAAACTCGCTTTCTCCCACCTTTCCCCTTCCAGCGTAAGGCGAGATTAGAGATTGATTGTAGACGGCTTGAGCTTTTTCAGAGCCGAATAAAAGGCACTGTTTCTTTTCATCCATACCTTTAATCATGACCAGTGCACTCCCTAGCAGGAAACCGCGTCCAATAACAACTCTTTTTCCTTTCGGGGTGGACTTTCATTCGATTCTTAAACACCGTGACAGAGTAATAAACATCTCTGTGGTCATGGACTACTTCACTGAATAAAAAGACAGAAATGAAAAAAAGGGAGGGGGGGGGGGTCCTTGTCATAGCTTAAAACTGCATTAGTGTGAAACTTGTTACTACACCACATTCAGTGTTTTCAGCTGGACGTCCACGGTCGATACAGTGTCACGGTTCGTCACGGTGTACGCTTTACTGTTGATTCTTCTCAAAATACGACCCACCTGTTCGTTTTCTACCCATAATGCTCGCTGCTCCGGTGGTTCCCATCCCATTGGTGCCTGGCTGCAATTCCATAAAAATGCAGATAAGATTACACAACCTTCTCCCTCCGGATAGCCCGTGAATCATACTACAGCAACCTTCTGTTCGTCTGTGCAGGGGTTGAAGACGACACACTTCAGCTGTGGAATCCGCTACTGTTATGAAAGTTATAATGGCTGAAACTCCCAGCATGTCCATAGCACAGAGGCATCGCTGACGCAAGCCAAGCAAAGTCGAAACGGCTCCGCATTCTGCTGCACTGTTTACCGCGTTGTGTTTGTTTATTCTAATCTTGTTATAAATTACATAAAATCCAGATTTTATGGAAAAAATTCTCAAAAATAAGGATAGAAACACTCCAATTGACTTCCTGTTGATTTTGCTACAGTATGAATGTATGAAGAAACTTTTCTCTAATTTTGACGTTATTAAATATTAACATCATCAGACCCTGAAACTAATGTTTTCTCAATTAATTCACAATGTTTAAACACAATTGTTACATGTTCTAATCACGATTATGTACGTCCATATATATATATGAATATTTAAAAAATAAATAAATAAATAAAATAATTTTACATTAATAAATGCCTCCTTGTACAGTATTAAAATATAATACAATAGATAAAGTGGGAAACTGTTCAGTTGCATCAATAATCATCAATCGTTCATGAAGGGTTTTTTTTTTCTTCTCTTAAGCAACTTTTCTAGCCGAGTGCTGAGTGGTTGAAATAGACGAGCGGGGAAATGAGGGTGCTGCTGAGGTTGTTACACTCTCACTCACTCATCATCTATACCGCTTAATCCTGTATTCAGGGTCACGGGGGGCCTGGAGCCTATCCCAGGAGACTTGGGGCATGAGGTAGGTCACACGCTGGACAGGGTGCCAATCCATCGCAGGGCACACACACACGCACGCGCACGCACACGCACGCACGCACACAACGGCCAATTTGGGAATGCCATTAACCTAACCTTCATGTCTTTGGACTGTGGGAGGAAACCGGAGTACCCGGAGGAAACACACCAAGCACGGGGAGAACATGCAAACTTCATACACACAGAGACAGGAATCGACCTGGCCCGGAATCGAACCCGAACCCTGGAGGTGCAAGGCCACAGTGCTAACCACTACACCACTGTGCCGCCTGTAGGTTGTTACATAAACAACCAATTTTTAAATTGTATCTTTAGGCACTTCTCGCAGTAAAACATTTGTTTCCATTTCTTTAAATTAAATCAACTTTACTACAAGCCATAATCCTATACCAAACTAGTAGAAACACAAAAGCTTATGTTACGTACACAAAGGCTCTGAGCTATGATGGTACATTTGGACAATTTGCCTATTATAAAGCACAAGGCGTTCAAGTCAAACCAGGTCTTGACTTGTGATCCAAGTTTAACTTACTAGTGCTGAGCAAGTCTTTAGTTCAGTTTAAAGAATTAAATGTCACTTATGGACATATACATATGCATTACTGCACAGTGAAATTCTTTATTCCTTGCTTATCACAGCTTTTGCTAGGAGGCTAAGGTCTGAGTACACGGTCATCGATGATACAATACCCCAGGGTTAAAGGTGTAGTTCAAGGGCCCAACAGCGGAGCTAGGCCTTGAACCGCCGACCTTCTGATCAGTAACTCAACAAGAGCCCTAACAAACTGCCCCAGAACAAGCTCCGCCCAGTTCCCGACTGATAAAGGAAGAGTAAAGCGGATGCCCATGAGGAAAGAAGGTACATCAAAGTAAGAAGCCCTACATACACAGTACCTGGCACACGATATTTATGACTTCCTCATACCACCACACGCATTCAATCGAGTGCCTCAGTACCTAGATATCATCTCTATCATTTCAAACTTTTGACATTCTTCGCATATATTGTTAAACAGTATTTTTTTGTGTGTGTAACTTGGTAATTAAGTATGTGGTTCTGAATAACAACATGATACAGTATGTGCGATTTTATCTGAAGGTATGCAGTGTGTGAATCAGAGCTCCATGTCTGCGCAACTGCGCAACGCACACGGCTGAAATCTAAGCTGCACTCCCAAGTGGTACATTCAGCCACCCATATGCTTGCATAAATCTTTGTGTGAGAACCAGTGAGCTGAATTCTGCTCCAGGCAAAACAATAAAAGCGGAGAGTGTTGGCAAGTTACAGATAAGGGCTACAGCCTGGTACTGTACCGCGCTGCAGATCAACAGAATCTTTCCTCTACGCTGTAAAATCCCCGTGACTGATTCTGGTATGTGTAACCCGTTTGTGACACTGTAAATTTTAAGCGGACAAAAGGGCAACGTTTTTTTGTGCAGCTCGGTCTATTCCCATGTGTTGTTTTTCCCTGATCCTCTTCCTTCACTATTAAACCAAGCCGGATTCTCCCACATGCGGCTGTCGATCACGACCGCTCCGCTCCTTTATGATGAGTCACAGATGAGCCAGCAGAAGCCGTGATGATTACTTTACAACATGTCTGACTATTGATCCAGAATCAGATTCCTTTGGTATTCTTCCTGTAATGGTTTATACATACAAAGCGTTCAGAAGTTCAGAAGCCTACAAACACGGGAACATTATTGAACTGGTGTTTAATGGCTTTTTTGCTCTTGTTTTATAGATAGGAGTCAGGATTGTTCAATATAAAAGTGACATATCCTTTATTTCAGCACTATCTAGTCAATCTCACTCATTCACTCTCTCATCATCTATACTCCATTATCCAGTATACAGGGACGCGGGGAGGCTGGAGCCTAGGCCTGGGCGTGTACAGGGCACTCAAACATTCACACTACTATTGAGAACACCAATAAGCCTAATCTCTATGTTTTTGGACTGTGAGAGGAAACCGGAGTACCCGAAGGAAACCCACCAAGCACGGGAAGAACATGCAAACTTAATGCATACACAGACGGGAATCGAACCTAGAACCTGGAGGTGCTAACCAATAAGCCGCAATATGATAAACTGGATTTTATTTCATTGAATATTAACTATACAGTACAAACATGACTGGGCCAAAAAAAAAAAAAAAAAAAAAAGGAAAAGGAAAAGGAATAGCACAGCTACATTTGATCATGTATCCTTTCTACGACTAAAACGTAATTATAATATGCACATTTTGTGAGCTATACATTTTGGTGAAGTCATTTCCATATTCCGGTAGTTGTAGCAGTAAAATGTACTGTATGTGCCTTAGAAGTAATGAGAACTTTAGTTCTACCGGACTTATCCAAAAAACCATGAAAAGTCTAAAACCTTCCTCATTGACGCACACCAGCAAGACTTCCATAAAAGCAGTAACTTTTTAAATCAATCATTGACCGATGCTGTGTTGCTGGCATAGATCCGTGCCACTCGATTTTTAAGGGTTAATAATAGTGGCTTTTAGCTACTAGATAATGTTTGGCCATTATCTAAATTCTTGTGCGCTAATCTCATTGCTTAATGTGTAACTTCAGCACACTGAGTAGCAGAATTAATCAAAACTGATCTAAATCAAGATGGAGCTACACCCACATGATTAAACCATTGTTCCAAGGTGGTTAAATGAATCCTGGTTTGATTTGGTTTAAGTTTGAATTCTTATCTCCAAAAGAAAAACCATGGGTCAGGGAATGGAATGAGCTATATTGCTCTTAGGCGCTCACAGTAATGGTAATGGCAACCCATTCAGGGTGTTATCCCGCCTTGATTGGATTCCCTAGTGTTTCTCTCGGAGTTACTGTGACCCAGTAGGTGAGTCATCAAGATCTCAAACCCAAATCCTCCAAATACAGTGGAAAAAAATATATAATGAAGACAGAGGATATTAAAGTGTTATGAGCTGCTTTGCATATTAAAGTAGGACACAGCAATGTGTTTTAAATCTACCCAACATTCATTGCATCAATGCAAGTGTTATTGTGCCACTTTCAGGTGTTAAAGCCTTGTAAAATACACATGATTACCTCATCATTAGTATAAAATCAAGCCTGTTAGCATTAAATTACCAAAGAATACACAGATTCTTTAAAAGAAGACATCTTGAGACGGGGCCCTATCCATCACATTGGAGCGTCTGCACGCGGTCACCAAACCCCATCCTGTCTTTCATCCCCTGTTGACCTTGGCAAGGAGAGAATTTCAAGTGCTGAGCTCCAATGCAATTCCCCCCTTATATTTTCTTAGACAGAGCCCCTCCAAATCAAACTCGCCTCTTCCTGAAAGTCAGACGCCGTCCCCAAAAGTGAACTTTGCCTGGTAAAAAAATTCCCATGAAAGGAGCGAGAGGAAGAACTTCACGTCACTCTAAAAAGAATTGTTTGGTCAGTGTCTCTAGTTCAAGAGCCGTCACGTGCGGCAGGATTGGGTGTCCTGAAGCCTTTTCACACCAGCATGACGGCAAATAGGAGGTTCAGTCGTTGAAGAGCGTTCTCACAGCATTAAGTATCAGGAACGGTTTAGTTAGGCGCCAGGTCGATTTCAGGACTACGGAGATATTTCAGTAATCAAAACTCATAGTAGAGGACTGAATCCCTGCGCCAATCCCACAGAGTCCATGGGAACAGAATAAGGTTTTTCGTGGTGTGGTGCGAGGGTGAACGCAAGAGTAATGTGTACAACAAAAAGCAGGTATATTCCAGGTGAAGAAAAAATCAGGTCTTATTAACATATCAAAACCTTAATAACAACATTAAATGTTCCGTTTACACCCTTCCGCTAATCTCTGCTATTCGTATTAGAACACAGTGGTGATGTCTTCTGCTTTACGATGTGTGCTTCCTAAAACCTCAATTAACTCATTAACTTATTAAATTATTAAGCCTTTTAAAGCGACCCAATTACTATAATTCACAATGGACACTGATGTCACAGCTAATTAATAAGATAACAGTTGTGTGACCCTAAAAGAATAGTATACAAGAGTTTAGATCTTTTCAAATGGAAGCATTTATTCCCAGATGAACAATGTAAGCTTGGCAAGAGAACCACAAATCCTTACCCTTTACCAGAAAAAGTCATTGGATTTTGCTGAAGCACATGTTTAGAGATGTTGGCATGCTTCATGGTCTAGTGAACTCTCTCAGACTGGAGATAACCTTTCACATGGGATACACTAGAGATCATGAACAGACAGGGAAGAAAGTTTAGATAGGAGAGTAACTCTCCGCTTTATCTGTTGACCTGGGCCTGAGCCAACCTACAGACTTGCAGATGCTGTGAAAACAAGTGATGACATGCTGGACAAAGGAACCCTGGACATCCTACACTGCCCTTACAAAATGCTGGTCTAGACATAGACTGTAAATATAGATTCTCTAGTTAAACAGTTCTACTTGATATTTAACGATTGTCTGACATCTTTTAGTTTTAATCTTTTGATTGAAATTTATGCAGCTTCTCAAAAGGAGGGATTTGCACTTCTGAGATTAACTTCAAAATTCTGAGGGGAAAAAAAGGCAGAATTCTGATGGAAGGAAAAGTCGGAGTTCTGAGAAAAAAATCTGAGAGAAAGTCAGAATTCTGGGATTAACTTAAAAAATCTGAGGGGGAAAAATTCTGAATTCCGAGGATGGAAAATTCTGAATACTGAGGGCGAAAAAAGTCAGAATTCTGAGGGGAAAAAGTCGGAGTTCTGAGAAAAAAATCTGAGAGAAAGTCAGAATTCTGAGATTAACTTCAAAATTCTGAGGGGAAAAAATTCTGAATTCTGAGGATGGAAAATTCTGAATACTGAGGGGGAAAAAAGTCAGAATTCTGAGGGGAAAAAGTCAGAGTTCTGACAAAAAAAAACTGAGAAAGTCAGAACTCCAAGATTAATTAAAAAATCTGAGGGGAAAAAATTATGAATTCTGATGGGAAAAAAAGTTGGAGTTCGGAGAAAAAAATCTGAGAGAAAGTCAGAATTCTGAAATTAACTTCAAACCTTAGAAACATTTTATAACAAATTGCTCTATAAAAGCTAAGTATCAACCAACACAGGGCATAAAGTTCAAATTAGGAAAAAAATATTAGTCTGGGTTGTGTTATAAAATATATGTCAACCAAAGTGGCACAATAAATATAATCTTTTAAGAGGATGTTCGACCAAAAGTCTAACCTAAACCATCAGACGCTGGGTTTAAAGCAGACACAGATGTCTTTGTGAAGTGAAAAGCTTTGCGCAAAGTCCAGCTTGCTCTCAAGAACAGTGTTATAATTCATGGTTCCTCCTGCCACTACAAAATGCTGCCCACGAATGAACCAGTACCTAGGACACACACAGACATACACCCATTCCATTACTCTACAATATACACACACATACAGGTCATACAAAAAGTCACCCATGTGCAAGCCAGCTAGTGGAACAACTGCACGGGCATCCTGGCGTGAATCCAGCCTCTAAGTGGTCAGGCTGGTTTGTGTCATGTAATGCTGACCTACTTAACATGACAATGTTGTGTTAAAGAGGATTTTTTTTTTCTTTTGCATACAGAAAAAAAAGGTGTGCGAGAAAAGGAAGAAGGAAAAGAGCTGCAGAAGCATGTTTGATCTTCATAGACAGAACTAGGATGTGGTTTTAGTGCAAGGCTTTGCTGTTTATCATTAACTAAACAACTATTTGCAATGAGTTGTATTAATCTGAACAGACATTCTTTCTATAGCCATCGCCCTATTCGTGTACATTTACACTCAGGAACGTCTTTCGAAAATAAAGATTTCCAAATATGGTTACATTTATTACAACTTCTCCGACTTGACTGCAGTTATAGATGTGTGGATGAGACTGAAACGTGCTGCTATGTGTTAAAACACGAGGCACGGCCGTATGGTATTTGACCCCGGTTGAGCTGGTATTTGACCTCTTGACCCTAGGACACTGGGCTTTCCATGAGGGGAAAAAAAAAAAGGCTACAGAAAGACCTAATAAAGCACTTCTTAAAGGTTAAGCGTTGTAAATACACAGGCGGTTTAATCTCCACGCTGGTATTTGAATAACGAAGTCTGTCTTGCTTGTTAAAATATTTACAGAAAAGTCTATAAAAGCACACGCCATGTACGTTTTACAGATGTGCTAAGAGCTCGTGGACGTTAAACAGCTCCAAACGGGGCTACGACTCGAGAGCAGACATGCAGCACCAGACGTTTCGGGTCACCCGTGCACCATGGTACCGTTTAGGACGTGGCTGATACATCAGAATTAAGGTTCTACTGATTTATGACACATAAAGAACATAAAAAAAAAACAAAAAAACAAAAAGAGTTGATGATATCTTTTTAAATGTTGAATGCTTTGGATAATAACCAAGTCACTTACTGAGACCTGATTATGATCTGAGTGTTTAGAATGCAATTCTCCTAATGGCTTGCATCTTAATAAAGTTAAATATGTATCTTCACTTTTAACG
Organism: Clarias macrocephalus; assembly: GCA_011419295.1. NCBI lineage: Eukaryota > Metazoa > Chordata > Actinopteri > Siluriformes > Clariidae > Clarias > Clarias macrocephalus. Next base: position 95,327 of record JAAGKR010001565.1, on the reverse strand, counting down.
ACACTTTAATCAGAGCCAAATTCTCTAAAGTTGTCTTTAACTGGCGAGTTCTGCTCTGAAAGATCTCTCGAGCAGTTAAGATAATCTCCCAGTCAGGGCCATGCCTGGTTCTACCTTGTGATTGAGATCACAATTCCACTAAAAGGTGCCACTCATTGGAGTGTTTGGGCTTTCCAAATATTTGACGTGATACAATTAGAGCAAATGTTTCTAAATGCTTTCGTACCTTATTACTCTGAACTCTGGAGCTATTACGCGTAATGCAATTACGTGTAAGTGTTTTAATGTTACATCAGACAAGCATTAGTGTTACTCTTATTCCGAATCACGTACGCCTCGCCGCCTAACAAGGCAACATTCTTTCTGCCTTGGGTCGGCCTGTTTGCAGAAAGAGTGGCAGAGAAAAGTAAACACCCTCAGGCACGGGGAGAGCGAGCCTTAAAGGTTGTAAAGGCACGTGCTGTGATGTGCAGGAGATATTTGCAAACAAAAGACGTCCTAATTGAGCAAGAGAAGGAATTTGCGACTTGTCCTTGCTGGCAGACTTGGGTGACAGATTGCGAAGAAGCATGTTTGAGCAGGAAATTCTCCTTTGTGTAGCTTTTACACCAAGTTAAGGAAATATTTGAATATATGTTGGTTTATTGATCTTTACACAATATACAATATACAGTACAGATAGTATGGGGCTATTGTTTATGCTGCCTGGTAATTTTTTCTATACTGTATATACTAGGTAATAGATGAAGGGGCAGTTAAGGATCTAGGTTGCTGATCGGAGGGTCAGGAGTGTGAGCCACACCACCTCTAGTTCACCAATGTTGTTTCCTTGGGCAAGACTCTTAACCCTACAACCCATACAACCCAGCTACTGCATACAGTGAGGGTCCCAAGCCCGGGTAGAAAGTGGGTCATCCAGCCTACAACATGCCAGACCTTGTGGAACAAATGAACCAGTGTGATGACCTCTAGGATAAGAACGGCAAAGCCAAATGTTGGGCAAACTTGAGCTATAAGTTGCAGAACCACAATGCATGAGGCCCATTTGGAGAAGCTTGCCAGTCTTGGGCTTCCATTGAGGTTCCATCTTGGCGTTCCATCTTCCCTTCTAAGGCTTTGTGTGTGTGTGAATCCTATCCAAATGCAAAAGGCCAGCAGTTAAAATGGATTAAGTGGACGCTAATCCACTTTGAATTGGGGCTCAGGGTGATGGTATGCTTCTAACGTCATTGCAAGGAAAAACCCCAACTACAAGATGAATTCAAAGTTTACGCTCTGGCACCCTAATAATCAAGCACGCACTGGATTTACTCGCCAACCCCTCCCAGTTTTTCACCCTCTCGGCCTCTTTTCTGTATCTCTCAAGCTGTAACCTGGAATCCAGGGTATTTGCACAGTGTGATGCCAGAAAACTGACAAAAAAATGAAGTATTTTGTTTACACAAGCACCAAGCTTACGTGAATATAATCCACCGATCAAAGAGAATGCCAAAGCTCCTGATGAACTCCAAAGCTTAAGTGGAACACCTGAAGGCATGGTCGGAATGCCGCAGAGTTCAGGCATTTACACGGGAATGATGAATGAATCACGCATTCATTCATCTTCATTAACAGCCTTCTTGCTTATGGGGCCTATCCTGGTCTCGAGGTGGGAATACACCTTGGATGGGATGTCCGTTATGGGACACCAAGATCACACCTTCACACTCCCACAGAGACCCTCTGTGACCCTATACCCCCATACAAACAAGTGGGACATCCAGCATAAATCCTGTGCCAGACCTTGTGGATTAAATGATCCAATATGGCCGTCTCTAGGATAAGAATGACAAAGCCCAAGAAAAATAACTTGTTTGAAAACTGTAGGAAACCTACAGAGATCCTACATGAAAACAACATACAAACCTTGGAGATGTCAGGTGACTCCTCCACCCACTGCATCACCAGGTCCAGGAAGTTCATCACACATTCACAATAAATATTTGTTTTAATGGTCAACAATGACATGTCAAATTTCTGCTTGCACAACCTAACTCTAAAATGAGAAAGAAATGTACAGTTTCTCATGTACAAATTGTGCGTATTGTTCACTTGTGTAGTGTGAAGTAACTAGTAAGGATTTGCTTCTTAATTATATTCCTATTAAAATGCAAGTACATGAATATGTAGAAACCTTAGTTCAGGTCATAACCCCAACACCAGGGTTAAGTCTGACACAGTTCAGTACTACTGCTTCCAACTTATAAGGAAGGAGTAGGATACACCAACATGAGCCGTCTAAAAATTCCTGCCCAGCATTGTTCTTCAGCAGGAAGTTATCCATCCATCCGTCCATCCATTATTCATCTTGTATAGGATCATGAGGTCCCAGGATGGGGTGTTAACCTGGCACAGAGGACAAGCACACACTTCCACAATCCCACATTACAGGTGATTTAGAAAAGAAATCCTGATCAGTCACATACTGCATTGCTAACAGATGAAACCTGAGGACCTGATGGAAACCCACCAATCGTAGGGAGAACGTACAAACTCTACGCGCATATCCCCAGGTGTGGAGGGGCAACAATGCGATCCACTAAGCTACCGGCATGTTTTCTGAACAAGTCATTATAAAAAAAGTTGCTTCACTGAATAAATTAATTAGTTTAAAATTAATTCAACCAAAAATACTGGCTGGATTCCAGATGGCCCTCAATTCCCTACATACAGTAAGTGCACTATGTTTATTACATATATTGTAATGTACTGATTTCAACAGCCTACAGGAAGCTGTTCGCGATTTAGCCTTTGATTTTCCAGGTATTTCCACTAAACAGACAAGAGGTTGCGCTCTCCTTCCTTCACTGCTCCTGCACCCGTGGTTTGGTCCTTCCTGTCCTGTTATTGGTTTGTTACCTGACTGTGTTCACCTGTTGTCCTCGAATTCAATTCGATCATGTCTTCCATTCTTAATTGCTACACATCATGCATCCAAATCTCCTTTTACGTTTTGACCCACACACATTTCTGATTAGAAATTATCCCTATCTAACTTTAGCTGAGGCGGCATGTTGGCTTAGTGGTTAGCCCTGTCGCATTGCACCTTCAGATCCTGGGTTCGAGTCACACGTTGGGTCTGTATGCATGGACTTTGCAGCGCATGCTTGATGGGTTCCCTCTGGGTTCTCCGGTTTCCTCCCACAGTCAAAAGACATGCAGATTAGGCTAATG